>CM031233.1:122213697-122363697 GCA_018340775.1 Taxus wallichiana var. yunnanensis | reverse complement strand
AACAAGCGCGAATGATCCGAAAATAATCAAGTTTTTATCTACCTGATCTCGGACCCTTGTAGCCTTTAATTATTTCCGAAAAATTTTCTCCTTTTAAGTAATCAATTTAAAAATTAATGCAATACAATAAAGAAAATTGCACAAAAATTGATTACAGATTTTGGCAATTACGTACATCTCTGGGTTCTTTCGAACCGTTCCACTAGTCAAAACTTGTAAGTTACAATAGTACTTTCACAAGAAAACCTAATGGAATTTCACTTGCCTATCAGTGCTCCAGTTCTTCAAAGAATTTCCAATGATCAGTCGAATCGTTCTTCACCTTCCTAATGCACAATCTCCTTCGGCTTTGATCGGCCTTCCCGACGCTATCAATGTGCCTTCCAACACTCCGGTCGATAATCTAGGCTTTGCAAGTGATTAATGTGGCTCAATGGGCCTATTGGGTAGTTTACATTTTACTCCCAATCACAAATATTCCATCTACTATTGCCTAAAATAATAGGCCAATAAACAATATTTGTCTATAGTAATTTTAGGAATTTAATATAGTTTACAAAACTATATTAAAATTTCCCTATTACTAATTCTCTCACATCCCACAAATAAGCTTACAAAATAATAAGCTTCTCGGCTAATGTGTGTCATTACAATGAAATGGGTTCCCTATTTATACAAAAATAGGGCCCTTAAAAATGCATTTACAAATTATCCTAAGGCTAATTTTAGCCTAGCCCGTACATGAAAAATGGGATTAATTTCCCATGGTGGTGGATTGCATTTAAAAAGGGATAAAATCCCATAGGGAGCGGCTTACATAGTTAAGTGGGTATATCCCACATTGGGGGGAGGAGATAGGTTTTAGGCTTAAAATAGCCTTTCCACACATGTTTTAAAGTGGTCAAAGGACCACTTGGGGCATAACCGCCCCCACCTCCTTCTCATGTGGATCTCCATGCATGGCATTTGCATGCCCCCTACCACCGCTTCATCTCCTTCACCATGTGGACTTGGAAAATAGATATGGGGTTGGTGGCTTATGTGGGCTAAGCGGTTGGAAATTTGATCACATTACGTTACAAGTTGGAGATTAATGGGATAATATAGACTCCATGCAATATTGAAGAGCTTGATCACATGGATAACTTGACGTGCTAAAATGTAACTCGACCATATAGTGCACTTGTCGATTCTCAATAGAAAAATTGAACTAATTCGATTTGTGGTGGCTTGTGGACCCACCACATTGGCAATAATATAATAGTCCACACGGCGGTCGGGCTCCCCTCGTTAAAAATTTTGAGTCTCTTGTCGTGACCACCAACTTTTACACTTGTCGAAGACCGAGATCAAAACCATCAAACGACTCCCTTTTCCTTTTCACCACATGTCACAATGGCATTAGTCCGATATTGACTAGTTGACCAGAGTTGACTTTCCGTTATCGGACTTTGACCTAACATAACTAGAGCTCCCGATGTCCGTTTTTGTGTTCTCATAGTCGTGAAAATCTCTCGAAAGGATCTTCTCAGATCATAGTTTAGGAATGTCTAGGGAAATTTTGATATCAAAATGATCCCCTGATCACACCTCCCCAATGAGAAAGGATTTTTGTCCCAAAATCTTATATTGGAACATTTTACCATCTTGTCTTGAATCTGGAAACTCTACTGCCACCTTGGAAGTGTTGTTGTAATAGACCCTTTGGTCTCTTCTCGTACAACCTTCTCACTATGACAACTTTTCTCTTATCCTAGACTCACTGCGGGCTATGGGCCCACATGCTTCCGCCGTGTCACTCGATATCCGAAGAAGACCTCCATGCCTCTATTGTATGGTGCTAAGTTTCTGAATGAAACCTCTATGCTCCTATTATGCGGTGCTAAGCTTCTAGATATCTGACAACAAGGATATTTTTGACTCTATAACACACGACTCCGGCTCGAGTTGATTCTCGTAAAATCAAAACTTGTTTGAAGGAACTCCATGCTACTTAGAGCTATGATTGATCTCGATGTCGGTGATGGATAATGACTTGTCCCTTTTCAAACCTCAATGCCTCTGTTGTGCAGTGCTAAGTCTCTTGTAGACCTCAACACCTCCGTTGTGCAATGCTAAGTCTCTTGTAGACCTCAACGCCTCTGCTACATGATGCTAAGTCTGATGATTAGCTACCATTCGAATGTGTGGTCACAATGCCTTGACTCCAAATGACATTTTGAGCTAATCTTTGAGATATTTTTTTGTTGACAAATTATATCAGGTACCATTCTGCTAGATGCCCATGATGACTTCTCCACAAAATGAAGTTCTGACCCGATGTCAATGCCAACGGTGATTCAGCTACCATTCTGTTGCACAGTCACAATGCCTCTACACAGAATGAAGTTCCAAGTTAACTCCTGCAAACTCTACTATCTACACAAATGGAAAATCAATCTCCAAGCTTTATATGAGTCAAATCTTGTATCCAAGTTGTAACAGGTACTCACAAGCTGATTAGGAGATATGTTTGGAGCATTAATCAAATTTTCTAAGTAAGAAAATCCACTGAGTATGGTAAACCTTTCTCTCAGCATTTTCTCATAGAATATGATCTCCAAAAAATACTACATACTATTCATCAATCTGAATTATGCAATATATAATTGAAAAATTGTTGACTTACCCATTTTAAAGGACTTTCACTTTCAGGTATTACCTAGTCTTGGTTGACTTGTCAACTAGTGGTGGAGTAGAAACTTCTTCTACCTTTGCAATAGGCCTCCATTCCATCTTTGGCTTGCCATTACTCTGATGGTGAGATGGATGCAGTTTCCAACAATTTTCCACCTGATGCCCATTCCTCTGGCAATGAGCACAAAAATTCCTCTTAATCTCCTTCTTTTGGGATGAGGAACTCTTTCTGCCATTTCTTGACTCTGCATGACAAGATTGGTCTTTCTGATTTGCCTTGTTCCTGATGAATGGCATCAACTTCTTCATCAATGTCCTTCTCTTCCAGCATCTAGCCACTGAATGATTATGCAATCCACAAAAATTACATGGAAAGGAATTCCACATCTTCTGAAAATCATAACCATACTTCTTAAGCTAAAAAGTGGATCAGAAGTTTTACTATGCTTATGATTATGGTAAGAAACTAGAGGTGGAATCTCATTACCTCTTTGTTGATTTCTCTTACCACATCTTCTCTATGACAATGAAACACAATTTTCATGCTCATAATATTTTTGCATGACTAGTGGGGTATTCACTTTGCTTTCGGAAGCTTGTCTCCCATCAGCATTCTTGGAGTATTCTCCAATATCCATTCCCGCACTAGAAAAACCCAAACCTATAAAATGAGGATGATCCTCAACTTGTATTGGGTTAGCAATTCCTTGGCCATTTTTACCAAGGCCTCTTCCATCAAATCCCATTTTATCTAATAATTTGGATCCAATTCATCTAGTATCCTCTTCAAACAAACCAAAGACTTCATTACCTGAATCCAAACCGAATGGGAGGAAGAAGAAGATTCCAATGGTGAACAACTTACAGTGCAATCATCTGCCATGGTCACTACATCTGAAGTTGAAGGTATTTCCTTTCTCTAATCACCACACTACAACCTTGCCAAGAGCTCATCCTTGGTTTGCAATTCTGATTTCAAATGAGCATTCTCCTCTTCCAAGGAGTAATACATTGATCGCAGGAGAGAGTTCTCTTCTTGGATTTGGTGATTATAAGCTTCAATTTCCTCGAGCTTCACCTATTTAGACATCTTTCCCATAGTGCACTTGTTCCCTGTTCACACAAACTGAACCAACTGCACCAATATTGAAGCAATCACTCTGTTAATCAAATTTACTAAATTAAATATGGAGCTAAACCATCTCTGATACCAAAATTGATCCGAAAATAATCAAATTTTTATCTACCTGATCTTAGACCCTTCTAGGCTTTAATTATTGCTAACAATTTGCTCCTTTAAAGTAATCAATTTAAAAATTAATGCAAGACAATAAAGACAATTTCACAAAAATTGATTATGGAGTTCGGCAATTGCCTACATCTTTGTGTTCTTTCGATACATTCCACTAGTCAAAACTTGTAAGTTACAATAGTACTTTCACAAGAAAACCTAATGGAATTTCACTTGCCTATCGAGTGCTTCCGATTCTTCCAAGAATTTCCAATGATCACCAAATCGTTCTCACCTTCCTAATGCACAATCTCCTTCAGCTTCAATCGGCCTTCCCGATGCTATCAATGCGCCTTCCAACACTCCGGTTGATAATCTAGGCTTTGCAAGTGATTAATGTGGCTCAATGGGCCTATTGGGTAGTTTACATTTTACTCCCAATCACAAATATTCCATCTACTATTGCCTAAAATAATAGGCCAATAAACAATATTTGTCTATAGTAATTTTAGGAATTTAATATAGTTTACAAAACTATATTAAAATTTCCCTATTACTAATTCTCTCACATCCCACAAATAATCTTACAAAATAATAAGCTTCTCGGGCTAATGTGTGTCATTACAATGAAATAGGTTCCCTAGCTATACAAAAAAATAGGGCCCTTAAAAATGCATTTACAAATTATCCTAAGGCTAATTTTAGCCTAGCCCGTACATGAAAAATGGGATTAATTTCCCATGGTGGCGGATTGCATTTAAAAAGGGATAAAATCCCATAGGGAGTGGCTTACATAGTTAAGTGGGTATATCCCACATTGGGGGGAGGAGATAGGTTTTAGGCTTAAAATAGCCTTTCCATGCATGTTTTAAAGTGGTCAAAGGACCACTTGGGGCATAACCACCCCCACCTCCTTCTCACTTGGATCTCCATGCATGGCATTTGCATGCCCCCTACCACCGCTTCATCTTCTTCACCACGTGGACTTGGCAAATAGATATGGGGTTGGGGATTATGTGGGCTAAGCGGTTGGCAATTTGATCACACTACGTGGCAAGTTGGAGATTAATGGGATAATATAGACCCCATGCAATATTAAAGAGCTCGATCACATGGATAACTTAACGAGCTAAAATGTAACTTGACCATATAGTGCACTTCTCAATTCTCAATAGAAAATTGAAATAATTTGATTCATGGTGGCAAGCCACATGGTGGCTGGTGGCAAGCCACATGGTGGCTTATGGACCCACCACATCGGCAATAGTACCATAGTCCACACGATGGTCAGGCTCCCCTCCGTTATAAATTTTGAGCCTCTTGTCGCGACCACCAAATTTACTCTTGTCAAAGACCGAAGATCAAAAACCATCAAATAACTCCCTATTCCTTTTCGCCACGTGTCACATAGCCATTGGTCTAATATTGACCAGTTGACCAGAGCTGACTTTCCCATTGACTGAACTTTGACCGGACATAACTAGAGCTCCTGATGTCCGTTTGTCACGTTCTCACAGTCATCGGAAATCTCTCAAAATGATCTTCTCTGACTTGTCATATTTTAGGAATTTCTAGGGAACTTTTGATATCAAAAATGATCCCTTGATCAGCGGAAGAAGAGGGCGGACAGCGTGCACCACAGATCAACATGCGAGCTCGACCTTTTCGCGCATGCAACACATGATTATAGGTACTGTAAGAACATGAGTATGCACATCATGCCAAAAACACAAACAGAGAGGCAAGATGTAATAAAAATGAGAGAGGGAAGACAATGGTTCCACAGAGCACGATTTTATTTCTTAAGGGATGCACGGTCATATAGATTCACAAAGGCATGAGGCGAGAGTAAATTATAGATACCACGTCAAGGTATGAAACCCATGGGAACTCGGACACCATTTTGGCATGGTTTTCATTACAAGAGGGATCCTTTTTACAAAGTAGAACTCTTTTATTTATAAAAGAAGGATAGAAGATAAGGAGAAAGAGAGGGAAACTTAGATTCAAAATCTTTAAAACCAATAGCCGAGTGATAAATGCTTGCAAATCCACTTGCAAGGCAATCGATATGCTTCCCTATGTTTGTTTGGCATGTATAAGAAGGAAGAAAGCAAGATCTGATTGAAATCTAGTGGTTGAGGTTGATTAGATGTGTGCATTGATGATCAAAATGATGTTTCCCTATTTTCCACCTACCAAATCCCACCTAAATTTGAATTTGAATACTCTATCGTGTATCTTGTGTCATTAGCTCTCTAAAAATTCTAGGCGTGCGTTGATCAAAGCTCAGTAGTACAAGATACGAGTTTCAAAGATGTCGAGATTTCTAGGCACTTAAAACATGTGGCGCATGCGGATTGATGAAGGAGTCATTAACTGCTTGTTATGTTTTCTCTTGTATACCATGTTTCATACACCGGTTGGTTGTCTAGATTTGGTGCCCTATTGGCATGCTTTGATAGGATGCATGTTGCACACTCAAGTCTGAAAGATGATGTGGCACAATGACAAGCATAGAAGAAGGCGCAAGGCACAGAAGCAAAAAGGCCTAAGACTACAAAAGGCAGGCACAGAGGGGAAATAAAGGGAAGGCACACACATAACACAGATGATAGGAAAGAAGGCATACATGTAGAAGGAAAGTATGGAAGCAGGGTGCGAGCATTCAACTGAGAAAGGTCACGCGATGGTAGAATAAAAAGTGGTGGGCAAGGGAGCTTAGTGTATGCAACCGTGCAAGAGGAATGCCGGGGACTCAACCATTTTGACAAGTAAGACTGCAGGGGCACGTGCAAGGAGTGCGCAACAGGATAGGAAAGAAAGCAAGAACACATGAGGAAGGCCCAATGGGAAATAAAAAAGGAGATAGAAGAATGCAGAGGGAGAATAAGGCACATAAGAGCGTACATAGGAACTACAACTATGCCAAGGTGTTTAAAAGAACAATCTTGAGTGTGCACAACTCCGAAATGTGAAACATTAGAGTCAGAATTAAAATATAAGTTATCCAAATAACTTGGAGAGTTATTTGGATAACAAGTACCACCGGGCCTACCTTGGTGTCTTCCCTTTTATTTTAACCTACCAAGACTCATGTGGACCTCTCCTTGTCTCTCTAATCTTCTATTGTGGCAAAACGTCATCCTCTAATTAACCTTGTGAATCCAAGATGCAATCTTCTATGGAAGGTAGTAACTAACATACTTCTTCTTCATCAAGCATGGATGGATCATATGGGTGCAAGTTCTCATCATTTACTACTGAGTACATTTGCATGAATGGTGGAAAACCAATCCTGAAGGCATTTTCTCCAACCTGCTCCAATATGATGAAGGGTCCATATCGTAGTGGCTTCAATTTCCTTATTTGGCCTTGTAATCTCTCCTTGTTCAATTAAATCCAAAAATTTCTCAAAATGAAGTTTTTTTCCCTCCTATGTTGATCGTGTCGAGCCTTATACTTGGCTTGATATTTCTCTAAAAATTTCACCTTGAGATGGATTTTTGGATCTTCTCAATGAAATTTGTTTCTCTAGTCACCTCTCGAATCTCTTATCTCACCTTCTTCATGTTTCTCGATGTTATGTCCAATGGATTCATAGGTAGATATCCTAAGCATGCTTCAAATGGTGATTTCATAGTGGATGTGTGTACTTCTCGGTTGTAGGAATCTTGAATGTAGGCTAAGGGCTCATCCCAAGTTCATGGATATTTGTTTTTATACCCTCTAATCAGCTTCACCAAAGTCATATTCACCACATTTGTTTTCCCATATGTCTGTGGATGGAAGGTAGTGCTCCTCTGTAACTTGGTGTCCATCTTGTCCCACAAAGTAGTCCAAAACTTTCCCAAGAACCTGGAATCTCTCTCAGAAACAATAGACTTTGCTAAGCCAAAATTCACCCATACATTAGCAAAGAAAAGGTCAGCTACCTCATATGCTTTTATTGTCTTTTTACATGCCATAAGAAAACACATCTTCCTAAATCTATCAACAACAACATATATATAGTCATGGCCATGTTTAGACATAGGCTGTCCTAAAAAAATCCATAGAAATATCTTCCCAAGGATGAGTAGGGACCGGTAAAGGCATAGATAAACCTTCCTTCCTGATTTTAGGCTTGCTTGTATAACAAATTTTACATCCTTTTATGAATTTAGATATTTCTTCTTACATATTGGGCCAATACACATACCTTTGCAAATGGGATAAGGTTTTACCAACACCGAAACTTCTTGCTGCTTTCGAGGTATGTGTTTCCCTCATCAACAAAATTATTTCTTCCTTTGGCACACAAAGCTTCCCCCATTGGTAGAGTAGCCCATCTTTGAGATAACAATGGTCTTGAATACCCATCGTTTTAGCCCCTTGAGATTGCAACTGTTGATATGTTACCCCAAAAATTTTGTCTTGAGCATATGCCTCCTGTAAGCTTCCTTCATGAAGGGATCAATTTGAGAGATAGTGGCCAAACAAGAAATTTCTCTTTTGTGGGCGGCCTAGAAAATATGTCTTCCACAAAATTTGTGCTACCTTTCTTATACTTGATCACCAAATGGAACTGTCGAAGGAACCTATACGCGAATAAATTTGAATGTGTTACATTGTCTGAAAATGGTTCAAACTCCTAATGATGATTCATATCTTTTCCAAAGGTGTTTAAGCTCCTTAACCTCTTTGTAGCTTATATTTGTAGCCTAGTTTACCTTACTTAGCCATCGCATAATTTTCCTTAGCTTTCCGCCATGTTTTTCCTTAGTTTTTCACCTCTAGTTATGGAACCCCGCCCTACCTAGGCAGTGGTTACGTAACCACCGAACTACCCGGCGGTAGTTTCGTGTGAATTTTCTAGAACTCTTTGTGTGTGAATTAGATGTGTGTTACTTCACTCTAGTTCACTTTTAGTGCACGTTTGTGAATCAATTTAGCTAATTTTGGGCTTGATTGATTCATATCAACCTCCTCTTCCACTTTTGATTGTTGATTGAGTGTTTAACTCCCCCTTCATGTTATGATGTGGCACTCCATTGCTACCAAATGGTTGGACCATTTCCTAGCCAACCTTCTATAAAACCATTGCTTCTTCTGAAGAAAAAGGCCAAGAATTTTTTTGTGTATTGCTATGTTATGTTGCTACAATCCTGCTAGAGATTACACAATCAAGCTCTATTCACTTGCATTGTTCTTCCTCTACTTGCATTGCCACCAGATTTCCCAATAAGCCATTACTTGCTCTAGCACCTTCTTCTAGCTTCCTCTACATTCCCATCTCCCTAGACTCACGTGGACACCGAAGGTCAGAAAAGAATACTGAGGGACACAAAATCACACCACAACTAGATTTCCACAACACTACAATTACCAAGTTGGGGTTGTAATTGGGTTTCATCATTTCTTTAATTATTTGTTTGTGAAATTTGTATGCACATTATTTACTACAGTAGAAAAGGCATTTCCATTTTCATTGTTGCAATCATTGAATAACTACAGTAGATCATTTCCTTCAACAAATATTTCTTAGGATAGATAGCTTCCTTTTCCTATCTCTATAGATTTGTAAAGAGGTGATTCTGGAAGAAAGCTTCTATGTTAATTTAGAAATCAATCAAGCATCATTTCATTTAGAATATCCTCCATAAAATCCTTCTTTACTTTTGTCGGGGAAGTTATAGGGAAGAAAATCTTCTAAGAAGCTTTGATTTCTTCCCGTGCCTTTGAGGAAAAGTAGAGGTTTTTTGGTTCGCATCCATAGTTTAGAGAAAATTTAATTGTTTAGAATAGATTAGATTTCTTTTGCACAGATAAACAACTACATCTAGTTTTTTATTTGTTTTAGGATTGATTAATTAAATTAGAGGCAATTTCCTCATTTCTTTTGTACGCACTATTATTCCAAAAATACAAAAATATTTCTTTTATTAGATTAATTTTTTTGCTTTGATTTATTTCTTTTATATTGGAAAATACAAAAACATAGTGTAGATTTTTATTTTATTAGATTAGCTTGTTATTTTCTTTCATAGATTAAATTACACAAATGCACACATGACCATTTCCGGACCATGACCAGAGAGAGTTTACAGTTGTGATCCAGGGTCCCCCAACCAAATGGGCTTGAAGACCAATTAGACTTAGACACTAGGATTATGTTCATTGGTTTTTAGAACATCCCCACATCCACTAGATATTATTAGATAATTGAACATTTTAAATGAAGATGCTTATAGAGATTTTGCATTCTAGATGGAACAATAACATTCCCCATAGAGCTAGTGGAACCACGCCTCTCTCTCATTTATTCCATGACCTTGTCTAGAAATCATTACGAGGCACCCATTGGTTTCCACGAATCCCACATCCAGTAGAGAAGTATTTCCTTAGATCTCGACATCGATTGGAGTCTTCATGTGGCTATTCTTTCTGACCCATCCATTAGACCCATTTAGGTTAGAAGGCCTTCCTTTCCCTTGATGAGTAGATCCCGATATTACGTGTCAAGGACATTTTTTCCTTGATAGCTTGTTTATCCCATTCCCACATACATTTTCTCTCACATATCACATTTCACTACCATCACCCATCCACACATTTCCACATCAATCTTCCCGACATGACCTCAGGGAGGTCGAGTGTGATTGAAGGTCACATGTCGATTTTCATTCATACAAATTGGTGAACCCGATGTGAAGAGCTAGTATATTTTCATTTCCATTTATTTCATCCATCTTCCCTCTCTCCCATTATTTTACGGGTATTCATATACCCCCGAATATGTCGGGACAAGATGGATACGGTTGGCCCATTTTGGGTCTCGAGGTATTACCACCAAATGGGTAGGAAAAGAGGCACCCTCACTATCTAGTGGGTGGAAAACTACTCAACTAATCTCCCTTCATCTCAAACTCCTCCTCCTCCTCAAGGGACCAATAATGGCTCCTCGGTCAAGATCGAGGAGATTGATCAACTTACACATACACCACAACCTGAACTCTCAAATTCTAACAATATGACATTCACCAAAGTCAGGCTCCTCTCCTTGGGTTTTGTTTAGACCACAAATTAGTATGTAGTCTGATTCACTCCCATTATTGGATGAGGAGTACCTAACACGTTATGCCCAAAGTGAACAATGCTTCAAAAATATGGACCAATCTCTGGATAAGATGTAAGGATATGTTGATGTCTTACTTCAAAATAACACCTCTACCCCTCCCACAACAGAAAACATTTCCTAATGAGGGGTGGCCAAACAATGAATAGTTCATAGCAGGATATCACACTCCTTTGCAACCTAACAAGGTTCAACAATGTGTGCTAAAATAGAACACCATACCATCATCAAGTGAGGTCATCTTGACATTGGTGGACATGGTTAGAGAATTGGAACTTTCCCAGGCTACTCATGCCTCATCTTCTGCTAGGAAAGGAAATATTCTCCATCATCCACATAAAACTTTGGCCAAATACCTCTACTATGCCTAAATCATCCTCCAGTTTACATGGAGCATTCTTAGCATCCTCGATATCTTCTCACTTTTGGATCAGGACACCTTGGGTATGCCCCCACACCTCATACGGATACCCTCAATGCTCAGCACTTAGCTGAAAGTGTGTTCTCAAATGCCATCCCAACTGGTAATGTAACTTTTCCCTGGTTTTGTGCCTCCAACTCCATACTAGAATAATGCTCCCCATATCTACACATGTATTCCAAATCACCACAAGGGGACATGTTCTCTTTTCTTGGCTCATATGCTCAGCCACAGGGGATGCCTTATGCCTCTACAAATGTTTACACTACACCATATCAACTGCCCCCATACCTACTCCACCTCCCCATTAGGGGTCATCCATAGTAGAGTCCTATGCTTTGGGCACGTACGCTGAATATCTTAAGGAGCCCTTGGACTTTACCATACGAAGTGTAATGCTTCTATAACCTCTCCCTAAATTTCTAAATTTAAAGGGAGGGAGATCCAAATGTGCATATCAAACCGTATGTGAACTTTCTTTTTTAGAGAGCTTTCTCCCATGAGATGCAGTTGTAAAAAATATATTCCTAAGACTCTTGAAGGAATCACTCTTGATTGGTATTATAGGATACATGAAGCCTCAATACATTCCTTTAAACAACTCATGTCTAAATTCATCAAAGATTTTGACATGAACAAGTTGCTAAGAATGGGAATCAGGGAATTCCTCCACATAAAGCAAAGAGCATAATGAATTTTCTTCCCATTTCATTCAGAGGTGGCAATGTCCTCTACTCTTCAAAAAGTGCTCCCAATATGGATCATAAAAGCTTTGCGATCTATTCCTCCACTCTCTTAATTGATAAATGAAGGAAGAAGTCCATAAGTTCCCCCTAAGGAGCTACGAGGAGGTGCTAGAGGGTGCTCTCTATTGATCAAGCAACAATAGATAGTGGTCGAAAGACCTATGGTTCAAACAGAGATTAATCACTCCCAATCAAAGTAATTCAAGCTACCCCAATAATCTAACAATAATCAAGGACCTAAGGTCCTCAACAAAAACCGTGGTGTTACAACCGATGGTGTTATAGACCAAGCAAAGAAACCAAATGTTGTTAACACCTCAAGCACAAATAATGTCAACAACAACATGAATGGTAACAATCAAAGGAGTAACAACTTTTCTCCTATGGTCAACATGGTGGATTTTAATCATCCTCCACCCCAACAACAACAATTTCAAACTCAAGGCCTAATCAATACCCAAATGGGTACCCAAACCAATATCAAAATCAAGGGAAAAGGCCTTTGAACTTCAATTATAATAACCAAATATTTGAATAACAATTGGAACTTTGGACCCAATAGAAAAACAAAAATCAAAGACCTTGGGATTATGATCTTGACCTTTATTTTGGCTTCCATAGGGTCCAGGGCATGATGCTAGAACATGCTGTCGTGATTGTAATAAATTCATTCAAATCCTACTAGAGGACCAAAGGCAACTCTTTGTCGAGATATATTTTTGAAAAATCCTATGGCGCCAACTCAAAATACTAACATGGGGCATGTATCCTCTCAAAACACACCGCTCATGATCTTTAATGATCCCCTTCCAATGTTCCTAACAATGGTAAGTTACTAGACCCCAATGGCACAAACAAGGGTAACCTAATGGGAAAAAATGATCATGAAGCTTCCACTTCTTCAAACCCATTGGTAGTGCCTCCTTTGGATGGTCGGAAACAAACTAAGATCATGGGTCTAGTTGAATTAGACATTGAACCTCAAATTAATGCAACCACAAGAACCCATGATTACTCAACGCAACCTATTCCCATCTACCCATCTATCTTGGATGACACTCTAGTACTTTTGAGGCCAGTAGGGGCATATGATTTGATTACGGACTTAACCAAGACCTTTTCTCACATCTCCTTCTTGGACTTGTTGAAGAACTCCCTTGCTCATCGAGTCACTTTGTTAGAAGCATTGGGTCTTGGTCATTTGATTAATGTTACCCCTCCTAGAGGCACAAGTCAACCACATAGAATTTGATGTCTATCCTCTTGGGCAACCTGAAAGAGATGTTGGATTCATTTTCAACATCAGTAAGATGCCCACCATGTCGAAATTGGCACATAGAGGTGACCCAACATTGTATTTATAGGTTTGGATCTATAATAATTATTTTAAGCATGTAATGATTGATAATGGGGAAGCTATGAATATTGTCCCCTTCTCATTCCTCCAAAATTTAGGCTACGGGAAACCAATTGTTCCTCAACTAGAAATATGTTGAGAGGCTATGACAGTCTCAAAGCAACATCCATAGGAACCATAGTACTTTTGATTACTCTTGGGCCCAAGATAGTTCTAACCAAGTTTTATATTATAGATAGGAAACCAACTATAACATGATTCTTGGTCGACCTTGGATCCATCGGATGAAGGAAATCCTTCCACATTGTTCCAGGAAGTCGATTCTACATCTGGGAAAATTCTTTGTCGCTTAGGGTGACCCAAAACCTTTTAATATTCACCTAGCCAACTTAAAGAAGAAACCCATGGGTACATATTGAGTTTGAGCTCCCGTAAATCAACTAAACAAACCTAAAGATACAATGCTAGAGTCAAAACTAATTCCCACAATGGAATTATAAACTACCAGTTTAATCGAAGGGATTCTTGTAGTCAAAGATGAAACTATGTTGTGGAGATAATGTCAATGGAAACCAAGGCTAATATTTTTGAGTTATTGGAGAATGATTTACCTATTCTCCTTCCTTTTGAATCCTTAGGCATAGGACATGCTCTAGGACTCACTCTCTTCTAGCCAATGAGATTTACATGGTCAAGGTCTCAAGTGGAGGAAGAAGAAACTAGAAATGATCAAATGTCAATCTTCCCTAGAAATTATTGGATGCTCAACTATGATGTAAAAAGTGTTGTTTTGGTGTTGGGGCAGGTGTGATCCTCACTTCCCCAAAAGGGAAGGTTATGCCTTTTCCTTTAAGCTCAATTTTGAATGCACTAACAATAGTGTCAAAATGAGGCTCTTCTTCTTGGTCTCATTATAGCCAAGAGGATGGGTGCTTACAATATTAGAGTTTTGGGTGATTCCCAACTAGTCACCAACCAAGTTTCAAGTTTACAGACTAGAGCGGAGCACCTGCAACTTTATAAGACTGTCATGCTTAACTTAAGAAAGGGTTTTGATTTCATATCCATTAAATCTATCCCATGAAACATAACCTTTTAGTTGATTCCATGGCTACTTCCATGCTTCTCTCTTTTTCCAAGTGGAGATTTCAAGATACCAATTTCACTATTTCAATCCAACCAAACCCCTAGTTCAAAAAAATTCCTACTAATCCAATCCTAGCATACGTTGAAACTTAAAACAATGTCCACTTTAGATTATGTGGAGAATGATGAAATATACTAAGTTACCTTAATGCATACACTGACCTTCATCCCACACATCATAAGAGGGTTTTTCTCTCATACCTCACTCTTCCTCCTATTTTGGAGATCACACGATGGATCCTTCCTCATCAGAAGGCCTTGAGATCTATGAAGTAGAGGAGGAAGGAGAACTAGAACTACCTCCATCCCCCTCCAAAGTTTGAAGAAGGAAATGCCTCTTTAATCAAGGGAACCATTGATATAAATATCGGGATGGAGGAAGACCCTAAGATATTGAAACTTGGTTCTTCTTTAACTCTAAAGAAGTGGAAATTCACACAAAGGTTCTCAAGGAACATTCCAAAGCCTTTGTATTTAGCTACAAAGAGATGAAGGAATTTCTCCCCATGTCATAATCCATAATCTCATAACCAAACTTGACGCTAAGCCCATCAAGCAAAATTCAAGACCTATGAAGCCAAAAGTGGATTTGATGGTCAAGGAAGAGATTATGAAACTCTTACATGTGGGATTCATCAAACCTATAGATTATTCAATGTGGGTATCAAACATAGTCCCCATTCTCAAGAAGAATGGGAAAATTTGAATATGCATTGATTTTTGGGACATAAACAAAGTGTGTCCCAAGGATGATTTCCCGTTACCTTCCATCGATGTCATTATGGATGCAAACATCTGGATATGAGTTGTTGTCACTCATGGATGGTTTCTCGGGTTACAATCAAATTAGGATCTCTGAGGAGGATCAGACAAAGACCACTTTCACTACTCCTGGGGTACCTATTGCTATGCGGTCATGTCATTCAGTCTTAAGAACGTTGGTGCTACCTACCAACGGAAATGACCTATATATTCCATGATCTTATTCACAAGATTTTGGAATCGTATGTTGATGATCTTCTAGATAAGGCCAAGAAGTGATGTGATCACCCCGAGGTGCTTTGCATTATCCTCTCCACCTCATCGAATATGGTGTTACATTGAATCTAGAAAAAATGTGTATTTGGTGTGATGGGAGGGAAGTTGTTGGGTTACATCATCTCTTCACGAGGGATTGATGTGGATCTGGAAAAAATATGAGTAGTTCTAGAAATGACCCCACCATCAGATGAGTTGGGCATTAGGTCCTTTCTCGGAAATCTTGGTGCAATCCGTAGGTTCATACCTATTTAACTTATTATTCATCCGATAAATAATTTGTTAAAGAAGGATTGTTGCAACGTTTAGATAGATGAGTGTCATGAGGCATTTAAATTAGTCAAATGATTCCTTCTATCACCTCCCACGCTCATGCCTCCCAAATCAGATCACCCCCTCATTTTATATTCTTGGGAAACAGATGTCTCGTTAGCCTACATGTTAGCACAAGAAGATGATGACAAGCATGAATGTGTAATTTACTTCATCATTCGTATGTTGCTAGACTATGAGATGCATTATACGAAGCAAAAAGGAATGCCTCACTATAGTATTCATGAAAAAATGGTTAAGCATTACATGCTTAACCAAGAAATGCGAGTTATTATCAAAATATATTGTCTTCAACATTCATAACACAAGGTTCTTTTTCCAAGAAATATGGATGCTTCATAACCTTAATGGGAGAATTTGAGTTAACTTATGTCAACCAAAAGTCCATCAAAGGACAAATCATTGTTGATTGGTTGGCAGACAACCCGTTAGATGGTGGAGAGTTAGTAGACTTGATTTTCCTTGATGAGTGTGTATACTACGTAGAAATCAAACCTCTCATTGTTGTGTGTCCATGGTATTCAAATATTTTCAATTTTATTATGGACCACACATACCCTAAGGGAGAAAATTTGCAGCAAAGAATATGGTTACACATCATAGCCATCAAGTACATAATCATAGAACAAGTGATCTATCACAGAGCTTTTGATGAAATGTTGCTAAGGTGTTTCGATGAGGAAGAATATAAAAATATCCTCTATGGAGCCCACAATAGGGTCTGTGGAGGTCATTTTGAGGACATGCAACCACTAGAAAGATACACCGGATGGGCTATTTCTATCCCACCCTAGAACACGACACAATAGAGTACGTACGCAAGTGCCACAAGTGTCAAGAATTCTCTCATGAGATTCATATACCTGCCCAAGCTCTACAACCGATTGCAACACCTTGGCCCTTTTCCACATGGGGCTTAGATTTGATAGGGAAATTATCTCCCTCATCTATCTATGATGACCACAATTTTATAATTACGGCCACAAATATTTTACGAAGTGGGTTGAGGCCATGCCTCTTACCACCATTTTGGGGTCTATAATTGCAAAGTTCATCTTGAACCAGATCATCTGTAGGTATGGGGTCCCATAGGTCATTATCTCTAATAATGGCACGTCATTTAAAAATGAAGAGGTGTGTGAGTTTGTACAAAAATTCAAGATAAATCATCACATAGCCTCTCTATACTACCCTCAAGCCAATGGACAGGATGAGGCAAACTAATAAGATGCTAAAATCCATCCTCCTAAAATTGTTAAGGAGAACAAGTGCATTGGCATTTAAAGCTATTTCTAGCCTTGTGGGCCTATAAAATGTCAGTAAGAATGCCAATGGGGAAACCCCATATTCCTTAGTATTCATTCGAATCGGTTTTACCACTCAAGTTGAGATACCCAATCTCTGGATATCATTACAAGGAATCTTAGGAGAAGAAGGATATCATGAGGCATGACTCATTGAGCTAGAAACCCTCGATGAAGCTCGGCTTAGAGATGAGGCACACCATAGATCTTATGCTGACCGGATGTGTCGTAGTAATAATAAGAAGGTATATGAATGTGATATATTCATTGGAGATCTAGTATTGAGACTTGACTTGAACCAATAGATAAGAAGAGAAAACCAGTGAAGGAAAGGAAATTCAAGCCCAAGTGGTTGGGCCCATATCGAGTCATGGAGGACTACAAGAATGGGGCATATCACCTGTGTACATTAGAGGGTGAAGAATTTGGTGAATCTATCAATTCACTTCACTTGAAATGTTACTACACATGATCCATCTACATATCCACATGTATACTATTGCATCCACATTGCATTTTCATCTGCTTGTTCATTTTGTAAATTTGTAATCAAGAGCTTAATTTTCAAGAAACTTTCAAAAACTTCTAAAAGTGTTGGCAAACATTCAATCATAATTCTTCAAGCATTCACAATATTATCATCAAGCATTTCTGAATCATTTCATCAATTCAAACAAATTAAGACAGAGTTTTGACATTAATCCTACCAAGGCCTACATACTTGGTTTTCTCTCATGGTTTTCTTCTAGCTTAGGTGTCTTTTCCTATAGTCTGTTCTAGAAGCTTCTTGGTGTCACATCTATCCCATACACACCTCTTTGGAAACAAAAACACTCTAAACATTTTACTGGGTCATTTGTTTCACCTATCTCAACCTTTGGTGTTGAGCCCTCATATTCTACTAGTTGTGTGGGGTTGAGGCTAGGGAAAACTCTCCCTTCCAAAAGCAACTCAAAGTTAAAAATACAAAAAAAGTATATATGTCAAGTCAAAATCAATACAAAATTTTCATTTACACACTTCCTTTCCCACCAACCTTTGGTGTTGAGCCCATGCCTCTTACTAGTGGCGTGAGGTTGGGAAAGGAGGAAGTTTCCCTTACTCACCTATGCCTTGTCCTTGGTGATGAGCCCATGCTTCCTACTGGTAGTATGGGGCAAGGTGTAGGGGGTCTTTGTAAATAAATTAGTAAGTTAAAATAAATTCATTCAATAAAAAGTTCTTTAAAATCATAAATCCCAACAAAGTGAGTTAGATGTCTAAATTCCAAAGAGTTAAAACCTTAAAACCAGATTTTTTCAATCAAGTGGCCATCTACGGATCTAAGTCTAGATAAACTAACAAGAAAATCACATCTTAAACTATGTAGCAAACTTGTGTAGAACTAGGTTGTAGGTTCTCAATTGGATTTCTATCAAGACCTTGTCTTTCTCTCATCATCTTCCATTCAATAAAATTATACAACTCATGTCCCTTCTAGCTCTTGGTGTTGAGCCCTCACATCTTACTAGTTGTGTGGGGTTAGAAGTGGAGTGAGTTCATTTTATTATCAAATCATTCATCACATTTTTCCAACAAAACAAGAAGTATTAAATATTTCTTGAAAAACCAAAGTTTCAACATTACATTGTGTTTGCATTAGCATCATATAAAACAAAACAACAAAAAAAGATCATTTTGTTAGCATTTATCATCCATTGCATGCATTCTGAAAAGCATATAAAATCGGAGATTCTAAACATCTAAGAGTACACATGCGAAAGTAAACCATAAATGAAGTCAACTTTGGTGCAAAGGATAGCTAAATCAAAAAGAGATATTTATATATATCATAATAAATCAAGTTTGTATACAATTCCATCACATGCTAGGTGTGGTCAAAACATATCGCAATGAGCATGAAAATCCAAAAACATCATATATATGCCTCACAAAATGGCATCAAAGCAATAAGGGCTCAATGGCCTATCCCTCTCTACAAGAACCCTGAGAAGGTGCATGGTTGTGGCTGGGACTCTTACTTGGGCTCCTATGGGGTGAATGTGAGCTCCCGTGAATGTGATGAGAGTGACCATGTGATCTGCCACTAGTTATGGCCTCACTATGTGAGTGGCTCTACCTCACCATCCTCTCCGCATCTCATAAGTGGTAATTTATTTTTCTCGAGAAGTCAAGAGCTCTGCGACATTTCCAAAGAGGTGCAAACACATCATATGTCATCCAACCTGCAATGGTTGTCCCAAATCCTCCAATAGCTCCACACGATTCTTCCCTATAGGGATCAACAAAGTATCAACACAAGATCCTATGAATAAGATCTCAAATCATCAGTCATGGGTGAAAAAAAGAAAACAATGGCGAGTTAGAAAACATTCAAAAATAAAAAGAAAACACAATGCGTAGTCTATTAAAATTTATAGCTAACAAATTCGAGAAAAGAGTATCTACATACTCGGATCTCCGGGAATCCATGTAGGATCAACCGATGTAGCTAGTGGTGGTGAAGCCACTGCGAACACTTATTGTGCCTCCCCCTCTCTCGAGATGACATGGTGTCCCATCATCATGGACTCTCATTCATCACCCCCCTCATGAGAAAAGTGGCTCCTCAAACTAGAGTCTCCTTCTCTCCTCTTCGCCTCCTCTCTCTCTCTATCATAAGATATCCTCCATGTGCCCGCCACCTGAATCCTGTCACTATCCTCCTCTCCATCATGTTCCTCACCTCTCCTCTCCTCCTCGCCGTCCTCCTCACCTCGGTCTTTGTCTTTGTCTCTGTATGGGCCTCCTCCTCCTCCTCCTTGTTGTGAGTGGGTGTAGCCTCGATCCGGGAGAAGTGCTTATTAGGTGCTCTAGGAACTTGGAACTTCCACACTAATAGGTACCCCTAGTGTAACAATAACATCAATCCATGCTTTCCCATTAGGGGCCTATTCGAGCCTCTCTAATACCATAAAACAATAGGAATGACCAGTAATGCATCATCATAGTGGTAACCCAACTATTTCTAGGGAATTTTTCAATCGGGTGGACCTCCACCCTAGCTCTCAAGTCCACTAACTGCCTCACACCACTAAAGTAAAGTAGTATGGTCTTGTCATCACCCCATCTCCCAATCCCCAGTCCTAATATGGTCTAACTAGAAATAAATCATTCATAGTCAAAGAAGTAAAAAATGATGTGCCCTTTGAGAATGGAAAAAATGTCCATCTCATCTCGCATCCCTAATGGCCCTGATCCTTATACCAACTCCCTCTAGTAGGGGATGATCCTACTCATCATACACCCAACACATCACCAAGGTAGGGTGGCTCAAGGATTTCCCCTGTAGCCTCACAATGGTATAGATCATGGTATGTGGTCCCAAGAATGTCCACACCCCAAGAAAAATCCTCCCATGCTTGCTCAATAGCCATAATAATAGGAGCCCAATAGTACAAGAGCTTTGTCCCCACCCTTGTCTCCCACCAAACGCAAGGCCAAGATACCAATGATGGCCTTACAGAGAGTGGGGATAGGTGTAGAGGCAACTAATAATAGTCACATACCTTTTTGGTGCCCACATTGGGTGCCCCATCATCTCCCATATAAGATGCCCACTATACAAAACTAGAGAACCTTTCTCCAATGTCAACCATCTACCAGTCACAAGTACACCAAGAATCCTGTAAACATCCTCAAGAGTGATGGTCCACTCTCCCTAACACCAAGAAACTGGAAAGTGTTCTGGTCTGACATCCCAATAAGACAATAGGTTGCATAAAATATGGTTGGCTAGTGTTATGTGTGGCACCTAAGAGATCCTCCACAACCTATCCTGGTGTAATAAATCCCTCTCACCTGAGTCAGTTGAGAAATAATGCCTGAGAGCTAATCACACTCTCTCGCCTGGCTCCAAAGAACATATAACTCCTTTGCATTCACCAAAACAAGAAAAAGAGCAAGTTAGTAACATATTTCAAGGCATAAGCTCATCAAAAACAATATAAAACAACTTAAAAGAAAAAAAAATCATCTAAGTTAGTCAAAATAAGGTTCTACCTTGACAATTACGAAAATGTCACCTTGTAGGGTGTGGTTGTATAATTGTTGCGGCGGTTATGCAACTGCCCCCTGCATAGGGCACCAATTTCATAACCGCCACCCTGCGTAGGGTGGTGGTCGCATCCAGAATGGATGAGTCATCCCCTTTGACCCAAAAATGTAAAAAATTGACAAAAATTGACCATTTTAGATAAAACAAAGCTAGACCCACTTAGGCAACCCCCTAGGGAACATTTTAACTCAAGAAATTTTGAAAATAACCCCCTAGGTGTAGATTTTTCAAATTTTACATTTTTAGGTTTCAAATAAACAAATGTAAAATACTAACCTTTGTCTTCGCCATTTGGGTCTCTCACTCATGGGGCCATGATCACGTCATCATGCTCATCATTTTGACTATACTCTCACTCAAAATGGTGATCGTTGATCCAGAGCTCCAAAATCATAATGAGGATATGTGCAAATGAATTGAGATTGAATGGTTTTAGTTATATATATGCTTTGTTTTAACTTCATTTTGAGTGTATATACTTTACAAGGTTGGAGCGTTGCACAGTATATTTCTATCCTCACGCAGATGGTAAGTCCTCTTGTCATTTTGTTTTAGTGTTTATTTTTTGATATCATATCTATCTACACTTGAGTTTTTATTTCATCTTATAGGTAATGGGAGCTTAGATCTTAAATGGCAACATATTTCGGCACACAGGTCGTGTCGTATAGCTTCTAACTCCC
The DNA here is from genome assembly GCA_018340775.1 of Taxus wallichiana var. yunnanensis. Lineage (NCBI taxonomy): Eukaryota > Viridiplantae > Streptophyta > Pinopsida > Cupressales > Taxaceae > Taxus > Taxus wallichiana. Next base: position 122,341,549 of record CM031233.1, on the reverse strand, counting down.
CATTTCAGGAATGCCATACTCGAATCTATGTTTTATGCCTCTTCATGGATAAAATGCTTCTCTGAGGGGGAAATATGTACACCCAAATTTGCATGTGCTACATTGTTAGAAAATGGTTAAAAATTCCCCAATGATGATTCATGTCTTTTCCAAAAGTGTTTGAGCTCCTTAACCTCAACTTATATTTGTAGCCTAGTTTACCTTACTTAGCCATTTCGCATGATTTTCCTTAGCTTTCCATCATGTTTTTCCTTAGTTTTGGCCTCTAGTTATGGAACCTCCACCTACCTAGGTGGTGGTTACTCAACCGCCACCCTACTACCACCACCTTATAATTACTCTGCCCTACATAGGGGCAGCGGTTTCATGTGAATTTTCCATAATTCTTCGTGTGAATTAGATGCATGTTACTTCACTCCAGTTCACTTTTAGCACACGTTTGTGAATCAATTTAGCTAATTTTGGGCTTGACTTATTCATGTATCAACCTCCTCTTCCACTTGTGATTGTTGATTGAGTGTTTAACTCCCCTTCATGTGTGATGTGGCACTCCATTACTACCAAATGGCTGGACCATTTCCCAACCAACCTTCTATAAAACCATCACTTCTTCTAAAGAAAAAGGCCAGAGAATTTTGTCATGTATTGCTATGTTATGTTGCTACAATCTTGTTAGAGATTACACAATCAAATTTATTCACTTGCATTGTTCTTCCTCTACTTTGCATTGCCACTAGATTTCCCAGTAAGCCATTACTTGCTCCAACACCTTCTTCTAGCTTCCTCTGCATTCCCAACTCCTTGGACTCATGTGGACACCAAAGGTTAGAAAATAATACTGAGGGGACACAAAATCACACCACAACTGATTGCCATAACACTACAATTACCAAGTTGGGGTTGTAATTGGGTTTCATCATTTCTTTAATTCTTTGTTTGTGAAATATGTATGCACATTATTTACTACAGTAGAAAAGGCATTTCCATTTTCATTGTAATCATTGAATAGCTACATTAGATCATTTCCTTCAAAAAATTTTCTTAGGATAGATAGCTTCCTTTTCCTATCTCTATAGATTTGCAAAGAGGTGATTCTGAAGAAAGCTTTTGTGTTAATTTAGAAATCAACCAAGCATCATTTTATTTAGAAGATCCTCCATAAAATCCTTCTTTACTTTTTCAAGGAAGTTGTAGGGGAAGAAAAGCTTCTGAGAAGCTCTGATTTCTTCCCATGCCTCTGAGGAAAAGTAGAGGATTTAATTCACATCCATAGTTTAGAGAAGCTTTAATTGTTTAGAATATATTATATTTCTTCTGCACAGATAAACAACTACATCCAGTTGTTGTTTATTTTTTAGGATTGATTAATTAAATTAGAAGTAATTTCCTCATTTCTTCAGACACACTATTTTTTTCAAAAAATACAAAATATTTCTTTTATTAGATTAATTGCTTTGCTTTGATTTATTTCTTTTATATTGGAAAATACAAAAATATAGTGTAGCTTTTATTTTCTTAGATTAGCTTGTTATTTTCTTTCATAGATTAAATTACACAAATGCACACATGACCATTTCTAGACCACGACCAAAGATAGTTTACATTTGTGATCCAAATGGTCCCCAACCGAATGGGCTCGAGACCAATTAGACTTAGAGACAAGATTATGTTCATTGGTTTGTAGAACATCCCCTCATCTACCGAGATATTGTTAGATGGTTGAACATTTTGAATGAAGACGCTTATAGAGGCTTTGCATTCTGAGAATCAGCTAACCATCCGTAGACCTAGTGGAACCATGCCTCTCTCTCATTTATTATGTGACCTTATCTGGAGATCATTACGAGGAACCCATTGGTTTTCCATGTATCCCACAACCAAGAGAGATTATTTCCGTAGTGCCACATCGATTGGAGTCTTTGTGTGGCTATTATTTCTGACCCATCTATTAGACCCATTCAGTTAGAAGGGCCTTCCTTGCCCTTGACGAGCAAATCCCAATTTTGTGCGTCGAGGACATTGTTTTTCCTTGATATCTTATTTATCCCATTCCCACACATTTTCACTCACATATCACATTTTCCTACCAATAGCCATCCACACATTTTCACATCAGTCTTCCTAACATGACCTTGGGAGGTCAAGCTTGATTGAAGGTCACGTGTCAATTTTCATTCGTATGCAGAACCCCATCCACTTGTAGTGCCTTGTTTGCTGAAATTTAGACCGTGCTTGTAAATACTTTGGAGAGGTTTTTCGGTTTGCACAATATTTTCTTTACCCATCAAATAATCTTTCCATTTCTTTATTGCCTAAATTAGCACATATACTTATTTATCATATACTTGAATATCCTTTAACTGTTGAAGTGAAAGTTTCATAATGATAACATATTGGCTTACCTCCCTGTAGCAACACTACTCCCATAACATAATCATTGGCATTTGTCTCTACTTCAAAGGGATGCTACAAATTAGGAAGAGCAAGTATTGATCATGACTAATCTTGTATTTCATCATCTCAAAAGCCTTATCTTGTTTTACCCAGAAAAACCCTTACTCTTTGTGGCCATTGTGTGTAGAGGTGTTGCAATAGTGGAGAAGCCCGGAATGAACTTCCTCATGTATTGTACTACTCCCACAAAACTTCTAGTATTTGTGGCTCCCGTTGGTTTTGGTCATTTGGTGATGGCTTCCACCTTCTTCGGATCCACTCATAGCTCTCCTCCTCTAGCCACGTTCCCAAGATAGATAAGTGATTATTTGGAAAATTCACACTTATTCATATTGCATAGCAGTTGTTTCTCTCTGAGAACTTGCAAGACTTGTTGCAAATGTGTTAGATGTTCCTCCCATGTGGCACTAAAAATCATAATATCATCCAAATATACAATGACACATGAATCTATGAATTCTCACAATACATCAATCTCATAAATGTAGTAGGTGTATTACATAAACCAAATGGAAGTACTAACTACTCATACAAACCATGTTTTGTCTTGAAGGTAGACTTCCATATATCCTCCTCCTTCATTCTGACTTGGTGATAACCCAACTTGAGATCCAACTTCATGAACAATTTTTCATGTTGAAGCTGGTCTAATAGATCATCTAAGTAGGGGAGTGGATATTTGTTCGTGATGGTAATCTTGTACAAAAAGCACGATAGTCGATGCACATTATCTCATAACCATCCTTCTTTGGCACCATCACAATAGGTGAACCACATGGTGAGGTGTTTGGGTGTATTATCCCTGGTCCAATAGCTCCTAGAGTTATTTCTTTACCTTTGTACTCTCCGGTAAGGATTTCATATACAACCTTGTGTTTGGTAGAGGGGACTTCGTCAATAGTTGAATCTCATGCTCAACCTCTCGTTTTGGTGGTAACCCACTGGGAGTTTGAAATAATTCCTAAAAATATTGAATAATACTATCTAAATACTTCATCCCTTGGTTAGAAACATCTAAAATTTCCACCCCATCTTGTTTATCCTTTAATAAAAGAAAACAAAATTGATTATGATTTTCCTGAATAAGTATTTTTTATTGGTTAGCACTTTACATAGGAATTTTTGTCTTACGCTGGTGTGCCCGGATGTTGTAACTGATTCCATCCTTGACCCATCTATATTGGTTCTCCCTTCTTGTGAATATGGAATCCTTGATATACAAGTAAGGACTCCTAAAAAAAACATCAAATGCATCAAGTGGAATTACATCAACTTCCAATACATCTATATACTAAGAATTTATCCCAAACTTGAACCTACATCTTGTTTCCTAAATTTATACACCCTTCTTCACCCATCCTAAAGGATATGGATGTGGATGTTCATAATTTTCAAGACCAAGCTTCTTTACAACCGCATCAGAAATCAAGTTACACTAAGAACCGGTATCAACCAAAGCATTTACCTTAGTTCTCTTGATTTGGATTTTGATCTAAAATAGCTTACTCATCTCTTCTTCTTCCTCTTGGTTGTTCATGTTGGTGGCCATGCATCCAAGCCTCTTATCTACATCAGAATCATCCTCTATTTCCACCTCCCCATTTGTCTTTACAACTGTCATGGATTTCTTTGAATCCTTGGTTCGGTTCTTTAGATGTAACTTCCAACATGTAGTGTCAGTATGACCATTGATATCACAATTCTTACAAAAATTCTTGGGATCTTTACAAGTATTCAAAGTAGTGGCAATTTTTTTACCTTTCCCCTTCCATTTACCTTTGTTACTTATTTTTCCTACTCTTTCTTTGCTTGATTTGTTGACTGTTTTGGCTTTGACTCTGCTTCTCCTTGCTTCCTTTCATCATCTATGTAGTATGCTTGCACACAGGCTTCATTGAGATCCTTGGGCTTCGTGGAGATGACATTCCTTCAAAGGTGAGTGTGAAGTCCTCCCAAATATTTGGTTAGAATATCCTCATCCTCTAAGTCCATATTAAGCAACATGGCTTGTCTCGAAACTTCATAGTATAATCCTGCACACTTTGACCACTGCCTTGTCTAAAGTACTGCCATTTAATCATCTGGTCAGTCTTATGGCCAATAGGATAAAAGTTAGCTCTAAGCAATTCTTTAAAACCCTCCCAAGTACTAACAATAGGATGTTTCTTCTTTTCACAAGTGGCTAGATGGGTTTCCCACCAAACCAGAGCATGACCTTCCATTTTGAGACATGCAAAGGTAATCCTTTGTGCCTCTCGTGACATTATGCACACTAAAGTAAACTTCCAGTTGTTTTAACCATTTATCTAATAACTTTGCATCTACTTGTCCTTCAAAGATCTTAATTTCAACCTTAGTTTCAACTTTAAAAGGAGCATGATCATATTTTACCTTCTCTTTTACAATTGGAGTTTCTTCTTCATGCTCTTCTACATCTTCCTCATCGTGACTCTTGCCTATGCCAAAATTTTCAGCTAAAGCTTGAACCACTGATTCCATGTTATCTTGCTTGACTGAAGCCGTATTTTATAGATTTGAGAGTTCTTGTTGATTTCTATACATCCTATCCATCATGGTATCTAGCATCTCAATTCTATAGACCAAGTTTTCTTCCTCCATTTGATCTCGAACTCTTTATTTCCACTTCTTCATAGATATGTCTGGATCACAAGGTAAAACTTATTCACCTTTAGACCTTGTCACTATCATACAAATCAAAAGAATGAATACCATAGTCCTGGATACTTATCAACTCTGATACCAAAATGATATGTAAACTTCTAACTTCACGATATTTACAAACCACACAAATTCTACTATTCTACTTTCAACTTTGAAAATGACAAATTGATTGAAGTTAGTGAAAATTTATTTGTGCTTAGAATTATTTGCAGTGAAGGGAAAGAAATTAAACCAACAAGACAACCATATTTTTATCCTAGAAACCCCCAATTTGAGGGAAAACCAACAGAAGGGAAATTTCTCTTTCTTCCCACTTGTATGTATTGGCCAATTCAAAAGATATAGATTACAATAAGATGAAGGAAAGTAAACAATGTAAACACTTCCCCTCTATACTTGTTTGCTCTATTCTCACACTCCTTGCTCCTACAATTCAACTCCAGCACTGAATTATTCTTGCTTACTTCTCTCATGAATTGATGATCCATTCCACTTGCTCCCCCTTGTATTTATAGTTGTTCTCATGTCCTCTCATGCACTGGAGAATGAGAAAGGTCACACAGAGGAAGAGACACAGTCCAATGCTTCAAATCCGTGACTGTTTGTGGAGTTCTTTTATTTTTCATCCATAAGTGACAGGAGCACCGGTGTCTCGCACACCGCGCGTTACATAACCGTGCGTCCCCATGCAGGGGGTTACACAACCGCCTCTCTGCACAGAGGAGCGGTTATAACTCTCAGTAACTCTACATTGTTTCTATTTTTTCCTTCGCAAGTCTTGGTCTATTTGATGAAGTGGAATCTTCTTAGATCCCTATGGATTGACAAATTTCTAAAATTTTCAAAATTATGCCATCAAAAATAAAGCCAAAGTAAAAAATAATACTTTTTAAATACATGACAACCATAATAATTTATAACTATACTACAAATTTAACATTTATGAAAATAGTAATAAAAGCATTTTGAAATAAATTTATTACTTAATGATATCTCATAATAAATAAATTATAAATACTATATAATTATAAATTTCAAAGGCAAGTCACTTTGAATATAAAGATCATGTGCCATTATTATATGAAGTGCTCATTTTTGTGTAGTATCCAAGGTTCCATAGTTGATATTTGGGTTCAATTCATCATGTATGAGCAACCAATTATCTATCATGATGCTTATGATTTGTTTTTTATTTATTTCTATGTTCTTCACCACAATATTAATTATTCCATAGTGCTTGTCTATTAAGATTTATTCTTCCCAACATATCTATGTGAAAAAATTTCCATGGACAATTATGTATTCTTGTACTCATGGAATAAATTAAATATTTTGCATGTTTTTCATGGCCATGTTCATCAATTTTAGCTATGGGTTTGAATATCTCACAAGAAACATTCAAATTGACAAATACTCTATGTCTCTCTACTAACAAAAGTTATAACAACATGTGACATGTTTCCTGTGCCCCCATGTCCCTTTCAACAACTTTTTTAGTTAGAAACATGTTATATGCTCTTATTGCTAATTTTTACAATTTTCAATGTTTGCAATCCTATGTTTGAAAACAAATTGTAAGTGTGTAACTGGAACATTTGATAACTATATCCTTCACAAACCCTTTTCAATATGCATCTATTAACTCTATCTTTGAGTACTCTTTTTAAACACACATTTATAACACGAACTTCTATATTAAACCTTAATTCATTAAGCCTTTGCATGTTCCCAATTGTACAAATGTTTTTTCAAATTAATAAAATACTTTATATCAATAAACCAACACTCATATATATTAAGTTATATAGACATTTGAATTCATATCCATTAACTTATAAATATAAGTTCACATTAAAACACCAAATTGTATTATAAGTATATATACAAACTCTATATAGATTGTGTTATTCATTTTAACTATCCAATTTAATAGTTTTATTGAATGTGGATGTATAATATAATGCAAGTACATTTCAAAAGCATGAAAAATCTAACATTTATGAAATTAGTAATCAAAGCATTTCAAAATAAATCGATTACTTAATGATATCTAATTATAAATAATATATAATTCTAAATTTCAAAGGCAAGGCACTTTGAATATAATGATCATATGTCATTATTATATGAAGTGCTCATTTTTATGTAGTATCCAAGGTTCCATAGTTGATATTTGGGGCCAATTCATCATGTATGAGAAACCAATTATCTATCATGATGCTTATGTTTTGTTTTTATTTATTTATGTATTATTTGCCACAATATTAATTATTCCATAGTGCTTGTCTATCAAGATTTATTCTTCCCAACATATCTATGTGAAAAAATTTCCATGAAAAATTATGTATTCTTATACTCATAAATTAAATATTTTGCATGTTCTTCATGGCCATGTTCATCAATTTTATCTACGGGTTTGAATATCTCTCAAGAAACATTCAAATTGACAAATACTTTACATCTCTCTACTAACAAAAGTTGTAGCAACATGTGACATGTTTCTTATGCCCCCATGTTCCTTTCAATATTTTTTTAAGTTAGAAACATGTTATATGATCTTATTGCTAAGTTGTTACGGTTTTTCATGTTTGTAATCTTGTGTTTGAAAATAAATTGTAAGTGTGTGCCTAGCATATTCTATAACTATATTATTAACAAACCCTTTTCAATATGCATCTATTAACTCTTATCTTTTAGTACTCTTTTTAAACACACATTTATAAGATGAACTTCTATATTGAACCTTAATTCATCAAGCTTGTGCATGTTCCCAATTGTATAAATATTTTTTTCAAATTAATAAAATACTTTATATCAATAAATCAACCCTCATATATATCAAGTTATACAGATATTTGAATTCATATCCATTAACTTATAAATATAAATTCACATTAAAACACCAAATTGTATTATATGTATTTTTACAAACTCGATATAGATTTTGTTATTCATTTTACAGGATAGTTTTTTTTTATTAGTGGTAAATAGTTTTTTGAAAGGGATTATACCCTTGTATACAAAAAGGGGGCCTAGAAGCCAGAATAGGAGTGGAAAACATAAAACGAAGGATCAAGATCCAGATAAGACATAGAAAACTAGTGTAACCAAAGAGCAGTTACCCCAAAATGTCAAACCAGCTCGAACACTGTGGAAGAGCAGCCAAAAAATAGCAAAAAACACGACAGAAGTCAGCAAGAGCAGCGTAGATCCACAATTACTTCTTGGCGGCTTTGGCAATTCTAGATTTGATAGTCTACCAGGAGGTGAACATGGCCAATGTCGTCATGTGAGTAGGGTCAGTAATATCCAGCTGTTGAATGGTTTGTTTGCTTTCTTTTTCCGTGCCCCAAAGAGTTGTTGGAATGCCACTGAGATTAGAAACACAGTGGACATGCTGCTCAATAAACTCCTCAATAGCACTAAATATAGCCATATTATGGTCATGGCGAGTCTTGGTTTTTCCAAGTCGGGTGTCCAGGGAGTAGATTTTTTTGTAGATATCTTCAACCTGTTTGTTATCAATATCAGTCTCCTCCTCCTTTATCCTCTTACCTTTTTGCTTAGTCAAGTTTTTGACTTCCTCTTTCAACAGCAACATGTCAGTTTCTAAAGCTTCCAGCCTTTTAGTGGAGCTCTCGGCATGTGTCTCCTGAGAGCCCATGCTACTAATGTGGAGGAGATTATGGGCAACCTCCAGGTCCTGAGGCACGTTCCCGAAATAGGGTATCCAGGTTCAGCCTTTTAGAAGATCTAGTGATAGGCCTGTTCGAGGTGGAGGTGAAAGGGGTGGGAGCGGAGGTGGGGGGGATGACAGGGGGAGCCGAGAAGGAAGTCATAGGTGTAGCAGCAGCGGTGATGGGGATAGAGGGAGTGGTGACGGTAGCGGCGGCGTGAAAAGAAGGAGCAGAGATGGGGGAGGTTGGAATGTCGGGAAGCTTAAGAAGACACAGTTTATGTATCAAGAAAATGAGACCTTGATGCAACGGAACCGCACGAGCATGCTTTTGAAACTCCAAAATGGAGCGCTCAAGAGAATTAAGCAAATAATGAGGGAAGCATACCATGTAATTTCTGCGGAAATGATTGAGGAACACCAGATGTTTTAAGGGCACTGTGACAAATCTCCCCTCTAAAGATATGTATCTCACCATCATACGTGTGACCTCGTCATAAGGTGAAGGGATGGAGCTGACCTGCAAACCTGCTGTGACAAAAACCAGTTTCTCATTGCCTACACAAATTTCCTCTCCTCAGCCGGCCTGTCAATCCTCTTATTGAAAAATTTGTACCCATCCATTCCAAGGCTAGTAGCTTCTGATATTAACTCTTCATTGATCAAAATTTTTGTCACCATATTCAACCTTGCGGTCTTTCCAGTCCTTCACAAATTACACGGAAATGCTTTGGTCGTGACCCTGTATCTTCTCAATGAAATTAGTAATGCCTCCCTGGTTGAGAAGATTCCAAAGCTCTTCATTTTTTTCCACTCCGGGTCCACGCAGGGTTCGATCTGACAAGGGGCTCCTCCCATTTTCACTGGGCTTAAGTGTTTGAAAACCATGAAATCCCTATGAGTAATTCGATAGTAGCCACAGTTTCCAACCCTCTTTACTTTGTTTTTTCTCACATAATGGTAATGGTGAATAGTGTATCCGTTGTTGTCATAATACTTCCCACGAATGTCTGCGTAATTACTTTGCTCCGAACCTGTGTGATCCCGCATGCGTGAGCAACAGTCCCCTTAGAAATCCACTCCAGATCATCATCAGCCTTACTACGGACTTGAAAATCCGTAGAAAACTGTTTAATAGCTGTTATAGGCACAATATTTCCCGCATGTGTGCCTTTAATCTTTAGATAAATCCACTTTAAATCATCATTATATTTCATATATCCTTGATTACCCATCAATATATTTTTAAGCGTTGTTTTGAACTTATCCGCTCATGTGGAAGTCTTATTCATAAAGACCCACTCCAAATGCTCATTAATCTTATTCCAAATTTACATGCCCATAAGTATCCGCTTGTATGTTGTGTTGAATCTGCTCAGGAATGTGATCACTATTATCCCAAATAGTGTGATTAACATTTATGCCATAGTTAGCCAATGCATCTAGCCACCTTGTTACCCTCCCAGTAAGTATGCTTGATCCTAATATTAGTGAAGGTTTGGAAAATACTTATGGACTCCAAGATGAAGTCTTTGACGTTCCAACTTGGAGGTGAACACTGATTAAGGTGATTAATGATATTAAGCGAGTCTCCTTCCAGAATGAGGTTTTGTATATTATGAGTCTGAGCAACTCTAAGGCCCCATAAAGTGGATAATGCTTCAGCAAAATGGTTAGTTTGAATTCCCATTTTACCGGCATAAGTAGCAATCAAACTGCCTTTATGATCCCGGATCACCCCTCCCCCAGCTGCAATTCCAGGGTTACCCTTAGAAGCCCCATCAAAGTTTAACTTATACCAGTTAAGATCGGAGGATGCCAAAGGTGTATCAAAGTTCTATCAATATTATTACCCCGAATTATTTCGGTATTGTCGACCTCAATCTGCCATTGGGACAAGATATGCTCTTCATTCTCAGGATAACTCTTGTTCTTGGGGTTTAAATCTAAAGAATGTTCTCTTTAATAGCACTAGAAATTTTCCCAATACTGAGCTTATAATTTTGTTTGTTATTTCTAAAGATGATATCATTTCTATCTTTCCATATCCTCCAAATAATATGAGGCATTACCGAATCCCAGAGTCTTCTCATAACACAATGTTTTTAGGGTGGGCTCCATTGGGTCCAGATCTGACTGAAATCCCTCGGCATCACCCAGGAAGCTTTAAAATTAGAAAGGGCAAAATTCCACATTTTGGTAGCATATTCACAATGGATAAGCAAATTACCGATATCCTCGAGTCTTTTTACATAGATGACATCTACTAGGCATTATTAAACATTTTCTTATCAGGTTGTCAGTGGTAAGAATTTTGTCCATGAGAGCAAGCCAAAAGAAAAAATTAATTTTGGGTGTTAGCTCCTTCATCCAAATTCTACTCCATTTAAACTCGGTTTGACTACTTTGTCGAAAAATGTATTATAACCGGTTTTAACGAGTAGTTCTGTCAATAGAAAGCCCCGGACTAACTCATACTTAACTTCCAGGTGACTTAAGGGGATAAAGTCCAACCGATCTTGCAGAGAGAGGAAATCGTTTGCGTCATATCATCTCTGTCCACGTGAGTTTTTTCCATTTCTTCTTGTTGCCCTCTCTTACATGTAATCATGATTTTAGTGTCGTACTTGCTTTCAAGACTGTCTTTGACTCCAAATCTATCCATAAGGTGCTCATTAAACCAGCTATCATCCCAGAATTTTATATCACAACCATCTCCCACTTTCCACTTACTTCCTTGTTTTATGAAATTTCTGCTCTTAACTAGGTTATTCCAAAAGATTGAACCATAAGGAAGATGCTCATCTTGAATAAAAGAATAGACAACTTGTTGACTAAGGTATTTAGCCTTAATTAGATCTATCCAGGGGTTGCTTCTCAAATAGCATTCTCCATTACAATAAGAGCCTCATTCACTTTCTTGATGTCTTTTAATAGTTTTAATTGAATGTGGATGTATAATATAATGCAAGGATATTTCAAAAACATGACAAATCTAACATAATTGAATATTTAAATTTACATGTAATAAAAAAACATTAATTTAACATACTTGATTTATAGATTTAACATCATTTTGTCATGAAACACCTAAGCTAAATCTTATATTTTATAATAAATTAAATTAGATTTTAGATTTACCTATAAATAGATAGATAGATAAGTAAATAGATATAATAGAAATTATTAAAAAAATACGGTAAATATGTATTATGCTTTTGATTATAATGATGATATGATTTGTATATACTTAAATCGCTACTATTTAACATCATTTATTCACTTACATTATTTAAATAGTTAAATTAAGTAGTTAATATATTTATTTATTATATATAACATAGATAAATACGTGTAGATCATAAATGTTAGATATCCATATTCATTTACATCTAAATTGTCTTATATTGGGTCATTAAATTAGTTTGAGGTTTTTCATCCAATAATAATGCTTGGAAAGTCATGGTAAAACTATAAGAATCAAATACCAAATCTTAAAATTAACTTTAGGAAAAAAATGAAAAGAAAACAATGATCCCTAAAATAATAAATCATAGGTAATGATATGGTTAAATTAAATTAAATTAATAATAATAATAATAACTAGCAATCGCATGTGTTTCATGAGATGTGAACGCCGAACGGTATATGTTATTTGATTTAGAGGGATAGTTATTATTTTTGTAGTTGATATCGATAAGGGGTGTAATTGATTTTGTAATTGTAGGAATATATATGAAGCATTAAATTTAAAGGTGTTATCTCTACATTTCAAATTTGTTACAAATTCGTACATATATATTTGCAAGTCTTTAAAAATGTTGAGCTCCTGCTGAGTTAGGTGTGTGTCTGTGCGAGACATTAGGAGTTCCCAATCCTCAATTAGAGGGGTTGAATCTTGCATGTGGAGCAGTAAATTCCATAATGAAACCTATGCATTGGTTGTTCCTTGTTGCCAAAATATTGTTTGCAATGTAATGGAAGACTAAAATCCCTTCCAAAGGGTTGCTTCATAGGAATTACTTACATAAAGAGGATTGTCCAAAACCGGCGGTAATTGGCTGAGGTCACCGAGGAGGATGACAGATCTGTTCCCAAATTCAGATGTTCTTGAGTGTGGAAAGCTTTGTGGAGCCTACTGTCAATTTTTCTTAGCAACTTTGGCCCGATGAAACTCATTTCATCAATAAGAACATATTCTATATGTTTCAGTGACTCTTGAAAAGACGATAATGCACTACCTTCAAGGGGTTTCAGTTCTTTGATTGGAATACGCATGGTTGCATGGATTGTAGATGCGGAGATGTTGAATGCTGAAACACCAGTAGGGGCGAGTACAAGTAGAGGTGAGGGAGATGTGGTTGATGCTATGAATGAATTCCAGATTTTATTTATCAGAAATGATTTTCCTGTGCCAGTCGTTCCTTGAATTATCAATCTTAGTGGAGGTAGAAGGGTTTTGTTTGTTGAATGGTGTAGTATGGTGTAGTAGGATTTTTGGGCTTTATGTGGAATCCTTTATCATGGGTCATGGAAGCTGCAACAGTTATGGCCATTGCATTGGCAAATGGAGGAGTAAGTTTGAAGTTTTTTTTTTGCATTTGTTTAGACATTGCAATTGTATGTGTGGCTTGTAATTTGAAGTTTTTGCTCAAGTTTTATGAGTCTCATTGCATGGATGGTTTGCAGGGGAAGCCTCCTGATTGGCAAGATTTTGTTGGTATCATAACACTGCTTGTCATCAACTCCACTATTAGTTTTATCGAAGAGAACAATGCAGGCAATGCAACTGCTTCACTAATGGCCCGGTTGGCTCCAAAAGCAAAGGTCCTAGCTCCAAATGCACTAATTTTCATTTTATAAGTTCTCGTTTCCCTATCTAAGGCTGCTCTAGAATCCATGTTTTCATTTCAGGCTCTAAGAGATGGGCGGTGGAGTGAAGAAGATGTTGCCTGTCTGGTTCCTGGAGACATAATTAGCATTAAACTTGGAGATATTGTTCCTGCAGATTGTAGACTTCTCGAAGGAGACCCTTTGAAGATTGATCAGGTTATATGTTGTATTTTGTTTTCATGGCATATAAATTGATTGAGGCTTTAACAAAATTTGGATTAACACGAGTCTCTTATGATGACAGTCTGCACTAACTGGAGAGTCATTGCCAGTGACCAAGAATCCTGGTGATGGGGTTTACTCAGGTTCAACTCGCAAGCAAGGTGAACTGGAAGCTGTGGTTATAGCTACAGGATTTTTGGTAAAGCAACCCATCTCGTAGACACAACAAATAATGTGGGACATTTTCAAACGGTGCATTTTCTGCTAGCATTGTATATCTGTGACGCGTTATTCTCTTGAAGTTGCATATCAGGTGCAACTTTGTGTTTTGGGGTTCAGTTCTATTTTAATATTAGCCATGTCTCTACATGTTTTCAACTTGGCTTAAATTTTTCCCAGGAGGTGCCCGATGGTAGGAAGGAAAGTCCAGGAGGACCCTGGCAATTTGTTGGTCTTATGCCCCTCTTTGATCCTCCATGCCATGATAGTGCAAACACAATAAGAAGGGCTCTCAACCTGGGTGTTAGTGTTAAAATGATTACATGGAATTTCAGGAAATGGCTTCGCCTCTGCCCATGAATTATTATTTTCATCCAACTTCCACAAGCACAGATATCTGGTGTACACCAAAACCACATTCCCGTCATACCCTGTCAAGTTCCAATCAGATATACAATCATGGCAGTATGGTTCAGATTTAGGATTAAGAGGCCTCTGTGGCGTGCTACTAATACTCCATGTCCTGTTTTCCACATTTAGTGCGGCTACACCAGTTCGCATTATTATCAATCGGTTTTTGAGTTCGCTGGTTACACTAACCCAGTAGAAACTCCCTACAGAGAATACTCCTTCCCCTGTTGGAGCTGATGACAGAGCATTAATCGTGTGGAATGTAGTCCATTCATCCCCCTTTGAATCATATATTTTCACTACCAACAATCCTCCGGGGATTATTTCCCTCTTATTTATTCCAATCACAAAACTACAACGCCTGGTGTAGGTATCAAACCCCAATCGAACGAAATTGTGTCTGCAAACTCTAGTGCTAACAAACGTATCAATGCACTTTGACATTCCTTGGAACCCAAGAGAACGAAGGTTTTCTTCTGCATCTTGTTGCACAGTTGTGTTCGCGAGATAACAACTCTTGAACATTTGGAACTTCAAAATCTAAATTCAGAGCTTGTGAATGAAGAAACCGCGTGTGGCAGCATCACACAGAAAAATACAGGCATCAAATTTAATAACGATGAAAACGCTTTTAACGACCATCAAATTTAGCTCAGTCGTAGAAACCTAGATCCACCACACACCACATTAAGGGCTTGCACTCTCACCACCATGTGCTAAGTAAAAATAAAATGGATGGATCAGGTTTCGGATGCAGTCTGATTTGAGATCAATGATGCAATCTGCCAGAAGAGTTAAAGTAAGACAGAAGATTGATCCAGTGATTTGAGATCAAGAGAAACTGAATACCCTACAAACGACACTATCGTAGCTCTAACATTTACTCTACCTTGAAACTGAAACTTCAACTCTCTGCATTTAAGGCTTATACAATAGCAAGTAACAATTTCAACTTCTGGTGGCAATTAATTTTGTGACTTTGTCTTTTGATCTGTCGAGCTGAACTCTCTGTTGATATGGATGTTTGTTGAAATATTGTTTGTTTGTTTGTCATCACTGAATTATGAATCTGAATCTGAATATGATATATCTTTGTACGTGTAGAAAGTTAAAATGATTTGTAATTTTGTTTTATAACGAGTACGACAGTGAAAATTCAATAATTCTTTTATATGTATAAAAATCACAATTTATAAAACCCTAGAACCCCTGTTTCTCATTTTGAATCCATTTCTGTTTCATTTCCTGTTTCCCGTTTCTTATTTCAGAAGTATGCATCTCCACTTATTCCTTGAGGCAATGTGGATTGCATGTCTTTGGAGTTTGTTTTCTAAATGACATAACAATTTACTTGCTTACCAAACTATATACATTTTCAACTTATCCATCCATTTAACTTAGTCTTTTGTCTAATTCATTGATTAACTGATGAACCCTCAATTGTTTCAAAGGAAACTAATTTAATTTATCTTAAAATAAGTAATACGCCACAAGAGAAAGGCCTTTTTGAAGTGATTCTATCTTTTGTCCAACAAATATGAACATGGAATTCAATAAGTTGTGAGTACTTAATAAATTCACCCAAAGCAATTAGTTTCTTGTGGCTTAATTTTGCATTTTTTGAGACATAAATATATTTTAATATTATGTTATCTATGATAGGTATTGTGCCCAAAATTGATATATTAAAGATAATAATAATTGGTAAATCCTCCCTTGGATAGTGTTCACAAGATAGTAAGAAATTTATGGAAGAAATAAAAAATTTATTAATCAATGTGACATATAACACATTTAAAACAGACATCTTGAAATTGATATCTATTGATTTGATGTTAGACCAAATATTATATATGGCAAGTTTTGGTAGGAAATTTGATGTATTTTGGAAAGGTTTTTTTTGTCTAATCTTAATGTTCACAAGATAATAAGAAATTAATAAAAGAAATAAAAGAATTATTAATCAATGTGACATGTTACACATTTAAGATAGACGTCTTCAAATTAATCTCTCTTGATTTGATGTTTGACCTAATAATACATATGGCAAGTTTTGGTAGGAAATGTATAAAGAAACTGAGAATTATCAATCAAGATGACATTAACAATCTAAAATAAACGTCTTTAAATTGATATCTCTAGTTTTCTAAAATCAAAATATCCATCTTATTTAAAAGTCACTTAAATCTTGTAGAATTTAATCTTAAAGCTAGTCAAATCAAATTTAAGCAAGGTCCAATTTGGGATTGAATATTTATCCCTTACCTGGAATATATGTTGGAATCGTTGGCCTGCAGGCAGAGTTTGTTGGACATGGGGTACTGATCGATCACGAACTGGGTATAATTAGAAAATTCATGGACAACCGACTCCACACTCCTCCCACCAGGAATATACAGAAACTCATCCACATCGAAGAAAAAGTCCATTTACATTCACAACTTGTCTGATAATACCCATCAAACTGTTCCTGTTCTTTTATATCCTGCAATGTCACCCTCCCAGCCTGCATCCACGGCTCCAGCACCTTCCTAACCTCAGAATGAACACCTGCTAGTAATGTAAACTTGCGTTTGGTGTTTATATATATGCTCATTTAATTGGCACATGCATATATGCATGCGTATGCATGCGCACAGAAAGAGAAATGGTGATGACGATAGTAGAATTATGAATGTGCAAAGCGATAGAAGAAGGGGACTCGTCGCCCCCCTGCAAGATGTTTTCCGCTGTCTTGGGAAGGCTTCTCGTGCGGCTCTCAGCGCCATCGCCAGACATCTTCAACTTCAAAGCGAGTAATTATTATTCACTATTTTATTTTTCCTCTTGTAGGCGCCCATCTGGATAAACAGGTAGGCCGCAGTGCCATCGAGGGGAAAAATCAACATGCAAAAAAAAACCAATAGAAAAAACAGCGGTTAAAAATAGAAACGAAAAAGCTACAAATAAAAATTGCTGCAAAGGTAATGATATGGTTAAACACGTAAAACGTTGAATTAAATTTAACATCATTGCAGAAACGCCCAGAGGACCTTTACCATAGGATAATAATAATAATAATAACAATTATAAATTTTTTCTTATAATAAATATGATAATAAGTTTTTTTATAAATATAAATTTAATGCGATTAAATTTTAAATTTAATATTTATGAGTTCATCATAAATTATAAATTTTGGGTAGATTGATAAACTGAAAATTTAATATAAATTGGAAATTTATTATACAACTAAAATTTAAATTTATGTTAATTTTGGTATAGAAAATTTTCAATGTATAATAATTAATTTGTTTTATTGAGAAGCACACTTTTATATATAAAAATAGGAGATATACAATTTTGATCATACAAAAACCAGGGGAAAAAGTCACACCCCAAAATGTCAATCACATCAAACCAAAAAGGTCTCAAGAAAGAGGTTAGATTACATTAAAACCGCAGTAAAAATACGAACATCAATGAAAAAACAAAACAAAACAAGGAACTAGAAAAACTAGGCCACAATCGCAAACATGGCCGACGGAGGAAGAGGTGGGGGTTGTCGTTTATCACCCCAAATGCAGAACCGTGGTGAGTCGAGTCTAGGATGGGCTACCACCCACTTTCTTGTTGTTTTGTTTTTTTTTGTTTCTCACGATTCTCGAAGATGACCGAGAGGGAGAAATGGCTAGAGCCACCGTGGGAATTTTCCCCGCTAAGGGGCATTCCAACCAATGTCACTAAAATCACCAAGCCAACCAAAGACCCCATCATAAGAAGGAGAAGGGGGTTGAGAGAAAGGAGACTGCCGACGATGAGGAGAAGGGCTCACAACTCCATGAATGTCTTCTCGTGAAACCCCAGACCCGGAGTAGAGGAGGAGAGCGGCGTGGATGAAGCGGCGATCGAGACAAGTAGGAGCATTTAGAGGCACACATCTCGACTACACAAGGAGGTGGCCCAATTTTCAAGCAAGTGTTGGAGGTGCTTAACCTCCATCCGAACTTTCTTGGCTCAGTTATGGATCTGGAACATCAAAGTGGAGATAACAACCACTTTATTAGTAACGAAAAAAAATATCCATAGGAACATTATTTCTGTCTTTCAAAAGATGAAAAATAATATCATTTCTAAAGATGTGCCAATTTTTTTGTAAATTGCAAGTAACAAGGTCGAATCCCCCAAAAGAACCATTTTCCGGGTAAAGAACTCCAGAGAAAAGGGTTGAAAGATGGAATGAATCCATTTCCAAGTCGACTGAGCATGAGGGAAAAATAAAAAAATGTGTTTGATATACTCCGATTGATGACATACCAGGCAAGTGGGGTTAATACCCATATGTTTGAGTTGATCCCTAGCTGGGAGCCCTAGTGTAAAATACACCACAAAAATGAGCTTTTATGGTTTGACAAGAACGTCCCAAACCCTCTTAAACTGGAATTTCCAAACAAAATCGTGAGAGGCAATATTCCAAATGGTGATTAAGAGTGTTAGCGGGCATGACCGAGGGTGAGTAATGAGTACCCCAAATGGGGTTTGTAGTGGTGAAGAGGCGTAGCAATGGGCCAATTCTAGTCACGCCACCATGGAACACCAAAGGTGATGCCAACCTTGTGCACATATTCATCAGGTATGTAAACAATGATTTTTGTGATTGGTTCTGCATCTTGATGTTGAAGATTGAATTTAATAGTAAGGGCACCCCACAAAAGCCAAGATCTGGAGTGTCTGTAAAATAAATCACCCACCACCTTGATTCCTTTTCTGAAAATCTGAATGGATTTAGCCCAAGGAGCCAAAGTGAGAGGGCATCATGAAAAGTGAGAATAGAAGACCACCAGAGAGAGTGGGAGTTAATAGATAGACCAAATCTGAAACCATCTCCCTTCCAAATTAGGTGTGGTTTAAGCAACTCCCAAGATTTCCAAATTCTTTGGGCAATGAAGGTGCCCCCAATTTTAACTGAAAAGAGAAGAGAAAAAGGGATTGGAATTTGAGACCTTTCCAAGCTTTCCTACCCAAAGGAGATCCTTAACAAATGCAATGCTGAAGAAAAATCTTCCAAGCCTCATTACCCTCTAATATGTGAATTAACCACTTAACACAAAGAGCATGTCCTTGAAGTTTGATGTCAAGAAACCCAAGGCCCCAGCTTCTTTAGGCCTACAATAGATATCCCAAGAAACCCCGTGGAACCCCTTATGTCCTTCAAAATTATCCCATAGAAATTCCCTTAGAAACTTCTCAATTTTGGCATAAATAGCTTTAGACGAAGCCCAACAAGAAGATCAATAAACATGAGTAGCAACTAAAACCTTGAACAAATCTAAAACTTTCCTTCCAAAGAAAGAGGTTTGGTAATCCAAAAGGAAATCTTGTGCTCAACCCTTTGAATCACATAGTTATAAAGTTGCGCAATAACCTGGAAGGTAAAGGGGATGCCAAGAAATTTGAATTGAGCACCTAGCTGAATCTAGATCCATTGCAAGCCTTCCAACCATGGAGGAATAGGAGATTGGGATTGTCGATAGCACTAGTTTCATCTCCTTCCTCTTATTAAGCAAGGAAGGAGATAGAAATAATTTTGTAAGACACATTAAGCAAGGTGATGGGTCTCCAATTTGAAATTTGTCAAGGGTCTCTAAAATTGGGGATAAACTTGATGTTGCCTTAGTTAAGTAGCTCACCCAAAGAATTGGAATTTAAGGCTTCAAGGTACACATTATGCAGATTAGATCCCAAAGTATCCCATAAGGTCTGATAGAATTCAGAGGGAATCCATCAATACCTGGATATTTTTCAAGAGCCATTTGAAAGGTTGATTCTTTTAGGTATGTAAGGGATAAAGGCCTATCACATAGAACTGTTAAGGGAGAGTGACTTTTCAGGGAATAAGTTGCAGGAATTTTAAAATAGCCTTTTCTCTAGTAGGGGTGGTAGGGAGAGGAAAATACCCCATGATAGTGATGGAAAAATGCTTGGAGGATGTCCGAAAAGAAGTGTGTTGTACATTCCCTTGAAAAATGGATTTGATTTGAGTAAAAGAATGCTTGGCGTGAAGCATGGAAAATAATTATTTGGAGGCTTTGTCCCCAAATTTGAGCCAATATAAGTGATCACAACATAGCACCCCTTGCTTTGTAAGCTTCCTCCACCTTAAGTTTGTGCCTCTAATGGGCAGCCTAGAGTTACAAGGTCTAATTGAAAGGAGAGGTATTAAGCTCTTGTGAGACACGTTGAAACTCATGATATGAAGCCTTATGCGCACCCTATTGAAAAATAGCAGCTTGTTTTCCATATATGTGAAGGAAGGTGTTGGTTCTTTTGATGGCATCATTCCACAAGTAATCTATCTCTCTCGGCCAACATGGAAAGGAACCAAGTTCCAAACGTGTTGGATATGTGACATAGTCCAAGCATGCTTCATTAAGCGCAGTGTGTTTAAATAAAATTTAGAGTTAATATTGCATTTTATTGTAGGTTTAACCCGTAATGTCAAATAAAATGGGGGAATGATTAGATAAGAGAGCGTTTTTAGAAACTACAACAGCATGCCTAATGTAGACACAAAATCACACACTTGGGTACATTTCTAGGTCCTAAAAGCATGCTAGTATTCACATGATTCCTAAGCAAGAAAACTAGTGGTTGATAACTATCTTTGGCCTATTTTATTTATTTTTGTTTTCTCTTTGGTCTTCCACACCCTACAACCCAAATCAAAATTTAACGATATTTTTATGGCTTTAGACACTGAAAGACCCATCGGGAAAGTAGTGCCCGGGGCTCCTATCCCTCCTGTGCCCCTGACCCTTTCTTACCTTACTTGCTCTTTTTGGGTCTCTTTTATCTTTTGGGAATCTTTTTCACTTATGGGTCGGCCTTTTAGTTGTCAATTACGAAATTCAAACAAGGGAATCATATAAATACATAGTTATGTTTTCAAAATGAAGGACCAAGCACTAAGCATTACTATCATCACCTAAGCTTGCATTCCAAAGGCACTAAAGCACTCCAAAGGCATTCATCTAGCATCCATTCAAGGGACAAGGGATGCATACACAACATAGGAAGGGGAAGTCTATTTTATTCCATCCACACATACTATTACATTGTTACATTCTAGATACACTCGTTATCAAGTGCAACTTGCACAAGGGCATCCTAGGGCATCATTCTTACACACACACACAAGAACTATATGGAGTCTGAGATGTAGTGCACAATGCTTGGTCGTAAGTTCACTCTCGAGGTGACCACGGGGTCAATCCGAATCCGTATTCTTCATTTCCTTTTTAGGTTTGATGTGGTTTGTGGGTATATGCAAGTGAATTTCTCTTTTGCAAGTTATAGGTACCTTCGACAATCAAGGATTGAATATCATGCGATCAACAATGAAAATTGTGAAACCCTTATGACATAGTACAAAGAAGATCTTGAGCTCTTACACAATCACTAGTGCCCGTGATTAGTCACCGCGCTCAGTGCCTCACGTTCGCGCTAGGCACCCCTTTTCGGCTCCGCTCCCAAGTTTTAGTTTTCACAACGAGCACTAACGACCTGTCCATAGTCTATTCAACACTTTCACAAATTTCCGCATCACTTCTTATTCATTCGAAAATCAACTAATTCCCTCTATTTCTCTTTCTTGCTTAGGGTTTCATACTTTACACGTTATTTTGCTTGTGTTGTATTGTATTTTAGCATTTTTACATCGGTTATTATAATAAGTTACTCTGCCGAATCAAATTTAATTAATCCAAATTACATTAAATCACCTAAACCAAGGGAAAGATAGAAGTCTTGACTTGGCATAAGAACACGGTCCAAAAGTTGCAATAATCGATCTTGACCTTGTCAAAAATTGGACCAAGTGAACTAGGCAGAATTGGATACCTCCTTAAAGGGGATGTTGGGGTCAAAAACTCTGAGCTTGTGCCTCGAGATAGAATGAGGCCCCCTGCTTTGTCACGCACCAACACATGGGAAAATGACCAACCTTGTCTTTCGAGTACTCAACCATATTAAAATCACCACATATAATCCAAAGAGCATTAGGTAAGGAGTCAACAAGCCACCACCAGAAAAAAGTTCGCTCAACAGACATCGTTGGACGCATAAATATTGGCTAACCCAGGATACATCCGTCAAAATTGAAAAGAGTCCAAACCACTTGATGAGTGGGGTCAAAGCCCCATGAAATCACATGTTAAGATTAGACATATGGAAAATAACATTGGGCTAGATTGTGTGCGCGCGAAGAAGAAGTAAAAATCTTGCGAGTTTAACTTCTTACAGATAAAGAACACACATATGATTAAAGTGAAGATGATTGTCCCCGGCAAGATATCTCCTTATAGGTTTAGTAAGGCCACTTATATTCCAAAAGTACACAATCATTGGACGGCATCGAGGTACATGGATCCCTCATCATCACGACCGGAGAGGGCAAAAACTGGTTCTTAGATGAAGTGACATGAGCAACATCTCCCTTGACCAAGGTCGGTATTTTCTCTTACACCAATTCATCGTCTTCCACCGCACAAGGCTACGAGATCGACTAAGGGGAGATTTTCGGGAAAAATAAAGTTGACTTTCTTTTGTGAATGGCACTTCTTGAATCGGAGGGGCAAGGATACCAATGTAGTGGGATATTTCGAGGAACAACCGTGGGCGGTTAGTGGGGAGCAGGAGGGAAATGGGGTGGCCTGGCGGCTAAGGCACAACTTGTTTGAAAAGAACAATGAGAGGAGTTAGCCCATCAGCAATTAATAGTCGATAGGAGGAAGGCGAGGGTTTTGCAAGACCACAAACAACACCCCTCTTATTGGTTATTGTGGTCCACCCATCCGAGGATGAGGGGGCTTTGGACTCTATTTGCACCTTCTCTTGTGACACAGTGCGGGATTCGACCATGAGAGGAAACTCATGAATCATGTGGTCGAAGCTTGTAGTGAAAAACAAGTATTGGGTAAGTTAATATAAAGCACACGTTGAGAAAAATAGGTATCTCCAACTTGAATATCAATGGTGTCTTTTAGGTCTTTGGATAAATCCACCTCAATGCAAACATGCTTTTGAGGGCGAGCATTGAAAATTTTGGGTTGTTCTAGACAAATAAGTCGACCCAAGGGTTTGATCAAGTGTTTGACAAATCCCCACAAGGGGAGAGGTAGCCCAGAAATTCCACCCATACTAGGATTTTAAGCTTGGCTTGTTCGAGACCTGAAATCCCTAGTCTAGTGAGAAAACACCACTAGTGTGTTTCGAATGAACCAGGGGTCTGCGGTTGACAATAGCTTTGTAATGTTCATCATTGTTGAAACGAAACAAAAAAAAATCTTGGTGAGGTTTTGCACTCCCTCAAGCTTGACACCATGGTGTTGTCAATGGTTGTGAACCCATTGTTTCAATAGGCTTTTAGGGGGACTCGACCAACAAAATACCCAACAAGGGTGAATGATTCAAGCCAATTACAAGCCTTATCAAATTCAAGTAAATTAAGCACAACATCAAGCAAATGAGTCTTAGACTTAGAATGGTTACCTCGTCGAAGACCTTCGGGATGAATTTCCTCGCCTTCTTTGGAGAGATGGGATCCAAGCATTTTGTCAACCAAACCTACATCAATAGATGGAGGCAACGAGAGGGAAGCCATTATCATAGGCGCGACGTCGCCCAAAGGGTGGAGTAAATAGTCCACTCAATGAAATAACTATGCGTGCAAAGCAAAAATCTTACCAAAATCCCAAGGAAATGGCAGTGTGACAACAAACCAATACGAGCAACAACAAGCATGGGAGGACCTAAGACCTAAACCCTAAGAAAGCCTTCCATATGATGATTAACTTTCAAATACATAATGTGAAATTTTAAATACTATACCATTGTTTTATAATTTTTATAAATTTCAAATTTATTACAAAAATCAAGTATTTGTAAATTAATTATTTAAAAATATAAATTTATGAATAAATACTAATAATAGCAAAAATATTATTCTTATTTTTTATTTTTATTACTATTATTATTAAAAGGCCGATAATAATACTAGCGATAGCACCTTGATGCCATTAACATGGCGATAGGTCTATTAAATAAAATAAAATAAAAAATTAATTTACATTAAATATCAAAAACAAAAATTGTATTTTAATTCCACAATAAATAACTATTGAATATCAAATATTAAATATTAAAGCTCAAATATTAAATATTTGTTAAGATTACTATTCTTTTTACGACAAATAGCAAATTATATTGTTTCAATATGAAAATTAGTATTACTTATTATATGTTTTGCAACAACAATAAATATCATTGATTTTACTATCTTCTTTTAATCGGTGTCATGAAAAGGCGATAATAAAAACAACAATATTTATTGATGTCGCAAAACATATAATAAGTAATATTAAAATTTTCGTATTGAAACAATATTATTTGCTATTCGTCGTAAAAAGAATAATACTTTTAACAAATATTTAATATTTGATATTTAATGGTTAATATTTATTGTGGAATTATAAAACATTTTTTTATTTTTCAATAGGCATATCGACCTATAAATGGCACCGAAGATGTTATTGCTTGTTATTCTTGTCTAGTATGACAAGATAGTTTGATCCTCCATATGATGGAAGCTTAATTGATTTTCTAAGGGCAATCATATTGTTATTTTCCAAGTGGATGATATCTTTATGATGGTAAATTCATGAATGTACATTAGGTGGCCATTGTTAAAGCTATTGTTTTAGAATTTATGAAAATATATTTTTATTTTCATAAGGTAGTTTTGTAGTAGGTTGTAAAATCACTATATAGGGCTTTATATATGGCATATCTCATTTGTTAGATCCATTGAGCTTACATTTTTTTGGTTAAGGGTGAATATTTGAGGGTTTTTTTCGGGAGGGACCCACATCCTTCTTGTTACAATATGGGAACCATCACAAGGAACCCAAGTGAAGTAAATTTTGGTGTGTTGCATCTGCAGCGTATTTCAACAATGAGTCCAGCTAACCGAGTGAAGCCAATATCTGGAGTGCTACAACTGCAACGTATTTCCCCAGAGTCCAATGAGTTGCATCTGCGCAACGAAGTGAAGCCGTGAGTCCGAATCGCAACGTATTTCCTCCAAGAGTCCAACAAGTTGCATTTGCGCAGCGAGTGAAGCCATGAGTCCAACGATTTGCATTTGCAATGAGTGAAGCCATTTCTAGGAGTGTTGCAACCGCATGGAAAGCCCAAGAACTGTCACTCTGACAAAGAAGGAATAGAGAGCCGCCACAACAACGAAGTTTACAGATGTCGCAACCTACGGCGAAACCACCTCCGGAGAAGATCATGCCTTAGGGGATTTGAAACCGGGTGGACTAGCACACAACCATGTGACTTGACCGCACCACTCCCACCCCATCGGATTCATTGATCCTACATTAATCTTGATACCAAGCTAGGAAATTGATGGCCTCCTTCAAAATCAAGAGTTTTGTGCATCCCAACTCAGTCTATTTAATATCTTCATCCACACGAATTTCTTTGCATTAGAAACATGTGCATGTTGTTCAAGGATCATGTGATCCCATCCAAATCTCTGTCACATCTGCACCCATGTGGCCACCATTCGTCTCTAAGAAATTGGAATTTTTCCTCGTCCCGGTCTTTAAGAGAAACCACTTTGTTTCAGACATGGTTATGAGTCCTTTTGCTAGGCCTTCAGGCATAATCTCATTTTTCCTTTTCCTTAACTCCTCTTGCAGCATTTGAAGGCTCGTAGTGTAAATTTTGTGTTTATTCTATTGGAACTAACAATTTTCTCATAGTTTTCCTTGACTCTAGTCACTTCCCCATATTCTTGCAATTTTTTTCTTCATATTAGAGATATCCTCTCACTTCACAAAATTTAGTGAAGTAAGCCCATGGATATTTTTCAAAATACATTTTATCAAGGGGCATCGAATTGTCATTAAATTGATCCACAAGTAGAGTGATTCACTTTTTGTATTCAGTGTGTTGTTCACCTTGAAGAACCACTTGAGAATAGTAAGTTGCAACTTTGACTTACTTTCAAGGGAGGCAAACTTGTCTCTCAATTCAGTCATAAAAATGATTTATAGATAGTCCTATCTTGTTAAGCTAAGTAATGTAGGAGACTAGAGGAAACGGAGGAAGGAAGTCCATCAACAACCTCAAGCTTCTCACTAACTTAGAGGTTGCATATCATAGTAGTGGAAATCTAGAATGTGCCCAAACAACTATACAACAAAAGGGTTGTTATTCATCATCGAGTTTATTAAAAAAATACACTAAAAAGAGGAAGGGGAGGGAGCAAGGGAGGGAGCAAGAGCAGGAGTGGGAGAGAGAGTGAGGGAGGTTAGGAAAGAGGGAGAGGGAGATGGAGATGGAAGGGGAGGGGGAGAGGGAGATAGAGAGACAGAGGGTGGGGCGGCGAGGGGGTGGGAAGAGAGGGAAAGAGATAGAGATGGAGCAAGAGGTGGGAGAGGGAGGAGGGAGGGAGGGAGAGTGAGAGAGGAGGGAGATAGACATGGAGAAATAAGGGAGAGTGGATGAGTGGAAGAGAGAATGATGGAGGGATTGAGAGGGAGAGAGGGAGAGGGAGAGGAAAGGAAGAGGGAGAGGGATATGAAGGGAGAGGGAGAGTGGGAGAGGGATGGAGAAAGAGGGAGAGGAGGGGGAGAGAGACAGAGATGGAGTAAGAGAGGGGAGAGAGAGAAGGAGAAAGAGATGGAGGGATAGGGAGAGGAAGAGCAAGAGGGAGGGAGAGTGAGAGTCAAAGAAAGAGGGAGGGAGAGCGAGAGTCAAAGAAAGAAGGAGAGGACCAGGAGGGGCTGGCGGGAGAGGTAGGGAGACAATGCCATTTACTAAATTGCTTCCTCTCCACGTATCATAAATTACAAATCAGGAAACACAATTTAGAAACAGGAATCAGGTCTCCAAAGTGTGATGGCATCATGGATTTCAGCTACAGATCACCCTATATTCTGCCTCTCCTGCCTTCAAAATCAATAATAAGAATTTCTATTGACACACACACAACACAATAATCACTATTAATTTGCAAAGAAAATAAAATCCCAGAGCCATGTTGAAATCACAAAAGAAAATTTGTACGGATTATACAATTAAAAAATTATCCATACAATTTAAAAAACCATACTTCTCATTGTTTTCAACAAAGCGTCCATAACAATATCTAGTTCCAATAATAAAATCTCTTCTCTACAACAACGAATATATACAAGTCAGTGTCTGAGATTTGCAGAATTCGAATATTATTAGAACACCGATACCTTAATGGAAGGTCGGTTAAAATCCACAGAGACAAAGTCTTCTTTATGAATGTGTAAGTCAACTCTACTCAATTCTTTTTTATTGTCTCTATGAGAGGAAAACCTCAGAACCCAAAATTCAGTGAAGCGTCACCCTGGAGCGTCTAAGGAATTTACGCAGCATGAGAGCCCTTGTTTCTGCTTGGTGATTATTTAGCTTCATTTTTAGCATCCTAGCCAGAGGCGAATAATCACTGAGATTTCTTATGTATGCAATCTTAGCTTTACATTCATTATATGCCTCTAGACCTCAATTATTTCCAGGTGGATACAGCTCTTACCATCATTAATCCACCCTCAGAATACTACTCTTTACCCTCCCTATCCACAAAAGGCAAGAAGTGTAGATTGCCTGCCATTCTTTCATCATGAAATCGGGAAGTATGCCATACAGCTAGGATACAAATGACATGTTTCAGAGAATTGATTCTCATTTGCAATCACCTCAGGTTAATCTCTCCAGTGGTCAAACCTTCCTCCAATTAAAAGCAGAAAAGTTCAGGAGCCTAGATAGCTTATATTCTATAGAACTCTTGCCACATTTGTTCAAATTAAATGACAATGCAACTCCCTCGGGCATCACTTCTGGTTTATACAAACCGGATACTGCCTAGACTCCTGGAGGCATAGCCAATATGAAAAAGTGTAGAGGGTGAATTACGATAATCAGAATGGTGTTTTGCACTACTATATTTGAAACTTTCTCACAAAAGATGGATGTCACAACTGAAGAAGCTCCCAGTTATATCCATATTTTACAAGAAAGATTACCTGGGTCACCAATCTGAATGACCTTTGAAAGGATACAATATCTTGAAACCCAAGAAAATTTGACAAACAGCTCTGTTACATTTCTGAGAAACAACCATAAAAGCTTGCTCAGACTTTCCAGACTAGGTCTCGCCCATGGTCTATCAAAATCTTGTAAAATATTCAGTGAAAAATGAACATGCTGCACGCGTGTTCTCAGAAAGCAAATGCATCTGCATGCAGCATTCTTGTACGCCAACCTTTTGACTCGAGCATGTTCACCAAATATTTCCTTCCAAATGTTCTTCATGGATGCCTTGTGATGAGAACATGATCTATTAGCTAGCCCAAGTTCCATGACAAAAATACTACATTAAGCACACGATAAATATGCATTCACTTCTTCATTGAACTGGTCTCACAGACCAGATCTTATTGCCTGTGACAACAAGAATAAAAAACTGGTTCACCAATAATCCCCACAAGAACACGATCCATCCTTGAAATGATGGAAGCGGTTGGCATCTCTCACAACAATCTCGCGTTCAACAATCTTGGAGATGAATTTAATGGCTGTGTGGCAGTCGCCACACACTCGGAGATTCTTTATAATTCGGATTGTTGTCCCATTAGGAGTACTCATCAGACCAAATGCAATGGCCAATTTTTCACTATGGTTGGAAAGAGAATGCTCCTTCTGCTCATCCTCCACATCATGCAGGACAAAATTTGTGTTAGGCACATAACCCGCCTTCCTCATCTGTGTTACTAGCCTATCCAATGTAGCATAGATTTCTAGTGCTTGTGGATGTGATGCATCATCTGCCAAGAATGCATGTACTCTGCTTTTGACCTCAATCCAGCTGCATCCTGGCTCCTTTTTGACACCCTTGTCTTTCATAGTTTTTCTCACCTTAGCTGCTTCTTGCCACCTTCCAGCAGCTGCAAACATATTCGCCAGAAGTACATATGTTGCAGTATTTCGCGGTTCCATATTAAAAAGGTGTTCTGCTGCACACATTCCTAGGGTCATGTTGCCATGGGTTCTACAGGCCCCAAGTAAGGCCTCCCAGACACCAGAATCAGGTTCAAATGGCATTTTATTAATTAAGTTCTCCGCCTCATCCAAGCGCCCAGCACGGCCAAAAAGGTCAATCATGTGAGCATAATGGTCTGCACCAGGAGAAACACCATGAACTTGACTCATGGAATCAAAGTGGCTTCGCCCTTCTTCCACTAAACCTGCATGGCTGCAGGCTGAGAGAACACAAAGGAAGCTGATTCGGTCAGGTTTTATACCTGTTGATAACATTAGTTCAAAGAGTTGCAAAGCCTTCTTCCCTTGTCCATGCTGGGAATAACCCGCAATCATTGCGTTCCATGAGACCGGGTCTAGTTCAGGCATTAAAACAAATGCCTGGAATGCACCTTCTATAAGCCCACATCTAGCATACATGGTAACAAGAGCATTTCCTACAGAGATAGATGACTCAAATCCAAATTGGATGACTTGGGCATGAACCTGCTTGCCATGCTCTAGAGCTGCTAGACTTGAGCAAGCACTAAGAACACCAGCAAAGGTGAAATGATTGGGTTTCACTTCTCCACGTTGCATTTGGCAAAACAGTTTGGAAGACAGCTCACCATGGCCATATTGGGCATATCCTGCAATCATTAGAGTCCAAGAAAGGGCACTTCGCTCTGGCATTTTATCAAATAACTTTTGTGCATCCTCTAGCATTCCCTGATTGACAAACCCTGTTATCATTACATTCCAAGAAATTACATCTCGGACTGAGATTTTGTCAAATATGGAGAGTGCATTGTTTATATTGCCACATTTGGCATATAAGGAACAAAGAGCATTTTCAATGGATACACGGGACTCTAATTCAGTTTTGACGATGTAGGCATGGATCTGTTTGCCACATTCCAAAGCTAAAAGGTTGGCACATGCACTTATTACACTTGTGTATGTGAAATAGTCCAGCTTTAGCCCCTCCTGGTACATTTCCCTAAAAGTTTTAATGCATCTGCATTCCTCCCATGCTGGGCATAACCTGCTATCATCGAATTCCATGCAACCTCATACTGTTCTGGTGTATCGTCAAACAGCAAGCGAGCATTTTCTATATCCCCACATTTGACATACCCAGCAATCATGGTAGCCCATGACACCATGTCTCGGTTTGGCATGTTGTCAAACACTTGCCGTGCATCAGCAATACATAAACATTTTCCATACATATCAAGCAGAGCATTGGCCACAGAAGTACAGAACTCTGCTCCTGATCTAATAATTTTAGCATGGACCTGGTTTCCCATCAACTCATTGGCTGCACTGGTGCATACCGCAATGACTCCTGTGAATGTATAGAGGTCTGGCTTGAAACCCATCCTTTGCATTTGGCAAAACAGTTCCAATACCTCATCTCCATGGTTATGATGTGCATACCCTGAAATCAGTGCATTCCAAGCCACTACGTCTCGCTCAGGCATTTCGTCAAACACTTGGCGGGCCTGGTCTATATGTCCATATCTAACATACCCTGCAACCATGCTAGTCCAAGCAACAACATCTCGCACAGACATTTTGTCAAACACTTGGCGTGCATCCGCAATGCTTCCACATTTACAGTACATATCAATCAAACGGTTGCCCACAAAACTGCGAGGCTTGAATCCCGTTTTGATCATGCGGGCATGGACTGTACGTCCCTCTGCCAGTGACTTCATTTTAATACAGTCCTGCAGTAAAGAAGAATACATGCTGGGATCCCAACTAATAGTTGTGTTTGGTTGGCTTAAAAGTTTCAAAACCTCTGCTATAACTTCCAGTTGGTTTTGCTTTTGCGCATCCAATGTGTTTGCGTTTCTATTCCCTTCATTGATCAAGAAATGTTCATTTTCGTTCGGATATTCTTCAAGAGCCACAGAGCTGAAATTTAACAAACCGAAAGAGGGCATAAAAGTACCTGTATTTTTACCCTGGCGCTTCCAAGTTTCCAATCTCTTTCGAAAACGGTTGAAATGCTTCATGGCTACTGCCAATTGTTACCCAACAATAAATTATGAAAACTGCTGTAAACAGTATCTGTGTGTCTTTGGCATTGAGGTTACCATAGCAGACAAATTACAGAGGAAAATTGTAAGTTAGTGGTAATCTATTGGGTTATTAAGAACGCTCGACAATCAGCTTCTACCTCCATGGAATTGGTTTGAGTTGTTACATGGTGTAAGAAGAAATTTTCCTTCTAAATTAAATTTAGTGACTGTATAAGTTGTAAAATGGAATCTGTTCTTGACTCAATTTTTTTAACAATCGCACGTGGAATGTGCAATGGGGACGCCGAAAGAGATAAGGCAGGCATGTTTTACTGTTGCACAGAAGGATCCTCAAAAGCGAGAGTCCCAAACATCATGTTGGAGAAGCAGAAAACGTATGGAAGGAGGAGGAGATATGAAATGGAGAGACGGTGCGTTTAGAAGAAAGAAAAGGAATTAGTTTTGGCACATCGAGTAATGGAGGGAAGGGGTTACATGAAGGCATGCATGAAGAATAGTGGATACCAAAATTGGAGCATAGACATTGTGGAAGGTCCTCGAAAAAGAGTGATGGGTAGGAATAGAAAGATGTATAAATAACGAGTCAGGAAAATATGGGCGATAAGTGAGTATTGCTTCTTCATTTTTCCTAATATTTACATGAGGGTTGAGAGACTTATTTGATTAACGGTTGAAAGAGAAAGGAGGGGAGATGTGGAGGTCTTGTAGGGAGGGCACCCTGGAGATAGCTATGAATGTAATCATTTATCTTGTAGGAGGGCACCTTGGAGATAGCTATGAATGTAATCATTTATCTTTCAAAGTGTTGTTAATGTTAATTGTCACCTTTTACAAAGTAAGTCCTTCACAAGACCATCTTCAACCCAAAAATTGTTGTAATCATAAAAATTTATGTTTGTAAATAATAATTTAACGTTGGAGTTGATCATAATCAACTTCCCCTATATTTCTCTTACTTTTCACTTGCACTATTGATCTGTCTACATGATGGCTCAAAGATTAAAGCATATGGAGGTTATGGCGGTTGACAAGCTCATTTTTACAAAAATGGGGGAGGGGGCAATTGGAAACCATGAATATCTTTTTGTGAAATTTGTATATCAAGGTGAGACATAAGGCTTTCCCAATCTTCGATGCGATGAGATTCTTCTCGAATGTGTAGAAGGAGTTTGTGAAAATGAACTTGTGTTGCAGATGAACCCTTGTTGTTGTAATATTGTTTGTAATATGATGGACTTGGGAAAGCTCCACCACGGGTTGGCACCATATTAGTGTCTCGCATACAAAGGAATGTCTCTGATAGGAGGAAATTAGCCAAGGTAAGCAACAAGAATGAAATATGTATTACCAAACACGGATGTCTTGAAATGAAGAAATACTTTGTGGAGGCAAAATTCAACCATAGAAAATAATTTGGGGCCAATGAAGCTCATCTCATCAAATATATATATATATATATATATATATATATATATATATATATATATATATATATATATATATATGGAGGGACTCTCGAAAGGTTACAACGCTTGTTCCTACGATTGTTTTATTTCTTTGATGGGTATGTGTAAAGAATCATGTACAGTAGGAAGAGTTGTATTTTCTTTATAACAGTGGTAAATGTCGAATTCTCGGTGGCCCAACATTTCAAGGCTATCTAAAGATTATTTGTCTAGTCGTGATGGCATGGGTCATGAATTTAGGAGGGAGGGTGCTATGCTAGCATATATGTCACCAATTTGAAATGAAAATGCAAACACTAAAGAATGATGCGCCGAATCAAGCTGTCTAGACCACATGCTCTGATAGGACATGAAATCATGTGGACCTATTTTCGATGATGGATTTGAAAGTATATGGAGATGATATTTAATGTAGGACCTTAAATTGTATGGTGGAGTGTTTCACACAAGGCCTTCAATTATAAAACCTACCTTGTGTAAAGATCTTCAAATTAATACAACATGGTTTAATAAGAATGCATTTCAACATATCGTAATGGTCTGCACAAAACTCAAAAACTATCAATAATATTAATAAAATATAGGTCACATACATATATATTAACTTGACATTAAATTGCATGACACAACCAATCAAAATAAATGCTCTAGTTGTTGCAAAAGTAAACATTTAAAACATACAAAAAAATGAATCTTAAGGGTTGTCTAAATATTAAAATCGAAAACCATGTGTGCATGTTATTAATCACTACATTATTCATAACAACAATAAACAAAGGAAGTGATTTGAGTTCTAATTAGAAATCATTGGTCATAAAATATGTCTTATTAAACATAAAGTAAATATGTATAAAATGGAAAAACAAGATAATTTATCATAGAATGTTTTTAGTAATAAATATGTCTTAAATGCTACCAACCTAGAAAACCTTCCATTTTAATGGCTTTGTAACTTTTTAGGATTACTACAATTGCATTATTATGTGTTCCAATGATGCAAGTGTAGAGCCAATATAGGGAAACAAAGGGAATACAAGCCCCTCATCCATGGGAGTTTTCGATACTTTGATTTCCATGGAGGACAATCGTCCTTAACGTGCGGAGGGGCTCTCCTACTACGCGACATCGCGACGATCGTCATAAAATGAGCTATACTTTTTTATGTCATCAAGGTTTTTTATTGAACAACATTTAATTTGTTATATAAGATGATGACATGAATGGAAAGTTAGAAAGAAAAAGGTGGGAATTAAATACCTACATATACATATTTCACATCTTATTCATGTGAGTTCCTTTTCCCTTTGGTTAAATTGAGAAAATAAAAAGTGGGAAAACCATATAGGCTCCAAGTTCATAATCCAACTATAACATTATTTCTTATTATAACACTTTGTAGCCCAAAATTTCATTTTTAAGCTCGTTTAATTACAAAAAAATATGTGGAGCATAAACAATCATTGATAATCGAGCCCTTCGAGCGGTTGGTCATATGAATAGAAGGTAGATTTTATCTACTGGTCATTTTTTTGGCGTGAGATGCCATGCAATTTTTTAGATTGTTGACTACAAATTTCTCTCTTATTTGTAAGGACATATTTTTCCAAATCAACCAAATACAACGACGAATGAAAATTAGGAAGCTTCCTTGCATAAAGTCGTAAAGCTTCATCATCACCTACCCCTCGGTAAGTAATGGAATGATTACTTATGTAGAAACATACTACAATTGTATTTCTCTTTTTTATGAGACCTTTGACCCTTTTTTGTCTCATTGCTGTGGTTTTTGTCCTTATTTTTACTTTCACCACCCCTTTGTGTTGACATGTGTGTCAATAGGGTCCTAATTTAAATTGAAGAAGTATATAAATTTGCAAGTTCATAAGTGTATAATTTAGGACAACAAATAAAGAGATATAAAATGAAATAATCTATTGAATTTGTAAAATAGGAAAGGAATTCATTATCTCAAGATCATCCTTATGTGAAAATTAAATTTCAATCATTTGGAGAAGAGCATCTATCATTTAATTGTTGTATTGATTAGGTCATTGAAAATGATAAGGTTAGGTACTTTTATTACACTAGAAAGCTTGTTAAATTGTATTATAGTATGTCTATTGTTTTCAATACTATACAAAATATTAGGGTCTTGCTAATAATGGAGGGATAACATAGCCCCAAATAAGAGTCCCTTAATTTTTTATAGTTTCGCAAGGTATTGCATGACATTAGGGTTCCAAGGAATTAGAGTAGTTTGTGAGATATATGTAGTAAATTTGGGGAAATGGGCATGTGTTTTTGAG
The DNA here is from genome assembly GCA_018340775.1 of Taxus wallichiana var. yunnanensis. Classification (NCBI taxonomy): domain Eukaryota; kingdom Viridiplantae; phylum Streptophyta; class Pinopsida; order Cupressales; family Taxaceae; genus Taxus; species Taxus wallichiana. Next base: position 122,306,130 of record CM031233.1, on the reverse strand, counting down.
ATCGGGAGTAGGGAAATAGGGTTGTAGAATTAAATAATTCATTCACTAATATTTTTGAGAAACATGTTATGGTATTAGCAAAAGGATACATTTTTAGGTTTGTTTTTCCTTATTGTCTGGACATTTGTTATACTAATTATTTCTTATTGTTGTGTATAGAATCACAAAAAAACATATATTCTTCTAAACAACTCTTTTATCAATAACTTAAATTCTAAGAGTATTATTTTATGCATCGAGTTCAATTTATTATATATAGCTTTTAGATATGATTGCATTGTGTTTTGGTTAGTTGTGGATTAGTTGCATAGGGATTATTAGTGTAAAACTACTTTCTATATGTATATTAGACATATTCTCTATATAATTGTCAGTATATTTACAATAAACCACATTTGAGAAGAAGAGTGGACAAATGATAAGAATGATAATAACTTTCAGTTTCAACTATAATTTGGGAAATGTCTTACATATATTAAATCAAATCTCTTTACAAGTAATAGTGGGCATAAATAAAATTTTAATAGTTCAAAATGTCAATGAAATTTTGTTAGTGAGAATGAAATGTATTTACTATGTAATTATACATCTAAATTAAAGTCTTTTTAACTAAGAAACCATGATTAAGGGCACCCAATCTGTCAAGTTCATCTAGGTAATGATCCTAACATTATTTGTTTGACCCTTTATGTCAAATATCTAAAGAGACTTGAACCCTGGTGGATGGTATAACAAGGCATCATCATTTCCATTGAACTACAACCTTTTAGACATCAATGAAGAATTTGAGTGTACTAAAAACCAATAAAAATTATTCGTAATATTTGGGACTATCATATAATTTTGTAATATTGTTTCACATTACAATTTATAATTAAATTTATAGATTTTTCTAATTGCAAAACTATATGATATTTTCAAATTTTCCTTTATATAATAATTTATTATAACTACATGTTTATAAATTAAAAGGTTTATACTCAAATTTAATTTATAATGAAATTATATATTTTTACTTGTATACATCGAAATAGTATATGTTTTATAACATTGAACTTCCTTTTGAATCAACACCAATTTAATACCATAAATAGTTAAAGTATGGATTATATATAAATTTAAGCCCAAAAAAATGGAAGTACAAAATATAAAGTGTAGTTTATCTCAATTGTAAGAAAGTCGGAGATGATCTAGAGCACATAGAAAAAGACTCAAAATCCTCACATATGACCATTGTGTGTCAATTTAGTCCACATTATGGACATTATTAATAAGTGAAATTATTGGGACATTAGAAGATATTATTATCTCAGTAATTATTTGGACTCGTAAAAATAACAAAATTACATAAAAAGACATATAGTTGCATGTCGAACTAAAACTGTAATTAATCGGGCAATTCTTACATTGTAGACCGACAATTGGTCCTAATCTTCCTTGGGTTCTCGTGAGTAGTCTTATGTTGGCATCTTAATCATTAATTTCACGATTTGTTTAAACATCGCTTCTGCGTTTGATGCATATAATTTCACCATCTCCTTTGTTTTTCCTTTCCCTCTAGAAAACAACTCCTTGTTTTAATTTAGCAATCCTCTCCTACTCATCGAATGCTTGAAATAGAACTTGTCAAATTTTGTAGGAGTGACTATATCCGGTGGTGATAAATTAGTATCTCCTCCCGATAAGGGACAAACAGATTTCAAATGACCTTAATAACTCTTATCAAGGGTGGAGTCGGGATACCCATTTCCACTGATTGTACAAACCTTTATCGGAAGCTTGTGCACCATGATTAATAGATGGTGTGATTGCTTGTATAATAATATTGTTGAGAATGGAGCTTAATTACTTCACAAGAAACTTGCTTTTACATGTTATCAGGGCTCGACAAGAACTCAAAGTCGTCAGTGTGTAATCGCGTCGAAAGGCATAAGAACCACCATCGATTAGCATAAGAACCACCGTCGGTTAGGGCGAACCGACGTCGGTTACCTGTGCGGAGTGTTTTAATTAACTCTCGGGAATTAGATCTATTTTTAGCATTAAAGTATATCTATTGATTGTAATTACATGGCTAAGTGCCCTAAGTTTATATACGCCTATATAAGCATGAAAGATAGGGTTTAGAAGTAGAATTAAGAGAAGGATTGAATTAGATCCTTGATTCTCCTAGATTGAGAGGATGAAGAAGAAGAAGAGAAAGAAATAACAGGTTACATGAAGATAGAGTCTCCATGGAGAGGAGCTGGACAGAAGGAAATAACATGTACATCTGAATGGTGAGAAGAGGGTAACATCTTCTACTATTTTCTTTATATATTTATTATCTCATTGTAATAGCTTGCATAGTATGCAAAGCACATAGATTTTCTTCTTGTAGATCCACATGTTGGTGAGATCTTGTATTATAGATCCATGTAGATCTAGTCTTGTATTATAGATCCATGAGATCATATTGTATTGTTGATCCATGTAGATCTAGATATTATAGAGGAGGTTGTCTTCATGTTTGCACAAGTTATGCAGTGATGGAGAGACAAACTTACTTCTTGGTGCACAATCATAGTTGCACATATGGTAGACCCATGTGAGAGGTCTTGTTTGCAAATCCACAGAGAACTTGGTAGCAGTTCAGAGATGTAGTAGTTCCTGGTTATGTGAGATCTGCTGGTGGTGTTTGGAGGCACAGTTTTAGTGCACTCATAGAGATCCATTTAGAGATCTGGAGGAGAGGATATACTCTTGGAGAGATGCATTGTACTCTTGTATTGAAGAGTTGGTTTGTACTCTTGTTGTATTATATATATGAGATCTCTATCTTTGGTGGACGTAGCCCACATTGGGTGAACCATGGTACATGTTGTGTTATGTGTGTGTACTTTGTCTTGATTTGGATTATTCTAGTTTATACTTCCACTTGTTGTAGATTTTGGGAATTGTTTAGATCTTGTGTGTATGATTTTGTTTGTTATTAAATCATAGCACTATTCTCATGATCCCAAATTCCCAACAAATATACATACGAAACAACATTATTAATATTGAATTGATGAAACCAGTTATAATAAAAAGTATAGTTGGTAAAAATATGCAGCCAAAAGTGTAACCAATTCGACTTCATCAGGCTTTGGTGTTTAAACATGGGGATAATAGTTTGAAGGTTGAGTTTGGCGTAGGGATATTAAATTGTTCGCTCAGTTCAAACTTGCACTTTGTTGATTCCCTCCTTCCCAATACAACTTTCCAACTTGGGACCCCATTCTATAATGGTTTTGAAAAACAATTGCATAATACAATACATGTACTTGCATTATCATAAATACCCATATGACATGATAATATTGAGAATGATAGTGACAAAGGGGGAGTTTGTTGGCCATTGTGTCTTGGTGTTGTCATTAATTTCAAATGTTATTGATGTAAAAAAGTTTCAAGGTGTCTTATGAGTCTCCATGATGTTTCATTCAAAGTCAAACATGAAGGTTGATTGGTAATGTCTTGGATTGGTGATGATCTATGGTGTTCTAGAGCATGGTCTAATGTGCATGGTCATAGTATGAGTCCTCCTAAGGTTATTGAATTTCTTCATGTGGTCTATCATGGTTATTCTAATGCAGGAGAGGTGTCTAAGTATCTACAATGAGTCATCTGTTAGGAATTAGTATTTACATTGTGGTAAATAATCATATGGTTAGTTAGTTTTATATATATTGTTATAACAAATATATAACAATATATATATTGGATGTGTTGTAGTTTCCTATTTTATAGGAAGTCGGTTTTTCTATTGTATGGCTATATAACAGCCTTTGTAATTCTAGGATGTATACGGAGAAACAATATAATAGTTCTCGTGCAAGTTTGATCCTGAACTTACATTTGGTTTTAGAGCGACTATGGATCCATGATATATTATACAGGGAAAATATTTTGCTATTCACATTTTCCCTGGTTAATGAGAGTGATTTTGTGAAGCGTCTTTATATTTTTTAAAAGTTTTGTGATATTTTGTGTTCTTTCCAAAGGGCGTTGTTATTTTCTACATGGAGCAATGAGTGGGACTACATCATTACATCAGATCTGGGATTTTCTGCATTGAAGCTTGATATCTCTGTATTGTATTGACATCAGTGATCAACATTGCTCATATAATCAGATACTCATTCTTCCCGGGGCACACCCACTCGCTCGATGCATGTCTCGCATAGAATCTAAATTCATTCCTTATCTGTGATATTCACTTTTACATTTTTGCAACGCAATTTGTAATTTTTCTATGCTAGTCACCTGATCTCTTTGTGACTCCTGTACGTGCATGTTTAGATATTTTTTGTGTCTGCCATTCATCTCAAGAAGACCATATAGTTGCAATTATCTATTCCTTTCAATTCAATGGCCGTTCTACATTGGATCTGCGTTTGAGTAGTAGTGTTGAACAGGACCCAATTCCATCGACTCAACTCTGATCTCCTTGTTGCGTCGGGTATTAGCAACATGTTTTTCTGATGCGTCAGGTTGTAGCAATATAGAAGAAGAGATGAATAATTGCATATTTGTTCAGATCCATATCCGTGTAGATGTCGTCTATCTTCTAGAAGTCTATCATACATAATCTCAGCCTGAAATCTAACCCAGATTTGTGTTTTACGGATGGAATTTGGTGTCCGTGAGCTTTTTACCTGCATAAATAAGGATTCACCTACCCAAAGCATTGAAGTGGACTATGGAAAGCACTTGTAGAAGATCTGTAGATCTATGCATCAGTTGTTCCAACTATCTACAAACTGTCCATCGTGATCTTCTCCACCGTGATAGGGACGTGATATTTATGCTTTTGACAGCTCGCGCTGGAATTTGCTTGTTCATTCCTTAGAGATTCAAAAGCCCATAGTTTTGTAAAGAATTCTGCTCACTGCTTGATGCACTGGATGGATTACACATGTATTACATGTAGTTCTACATTAAAATTTTGTATATGCATGTCAATCAGGTTATTTTGTCGTAGTATGTGTGAATCTAATAATAGCCTCTAGCTATATTAGAAAATTGAGTCATTATTTTTATTAAGACTTAAATTTAGTTGCGTTAAAAGTAATCTTTAATTACTTTTTGTGTATTGTCGGTCAATGCCATTGTAAAACGTGTCATTGTCTAAAGTCCAAAAAATAATAATTTTTATTCAATTTTGGATGCATTTTCGCTTGTACGCGACATCTAAATTATTGAATGTATTTTGAGCTTCATGATCACATCCTGGCTGAACTAGCAGCATGATGATGGAGGAAGGAGGCAACAGAGGAAGGAGGTCGAAAAACGACCTCTCATCAGTCACCAACGACGGGGCGCAGAAGTGCGTGGTGGCATATGTATGGTGTGAGTATATGATTTTTAGTGTGGTTTCCATTTTATTAGTGTGCTTCAGTTTGCAGTGTTCCTGTTGCTTTGAGTGGTGTGCTTTATTGTTAATACTGGAAAAGAATTGTATAAGAGAGTAGAAAACTACGGAGATCCTCTGACTATCATACTTCATGTTGGAAGATGGTCGGCTAGTGAATATGTTCACCCGCAATGGTGACCATGTGCAGCAAGATCAAGACAACAAGATCCAGTTAGTATGATATAACACAATACATTTTTCCCTTTTTGATTTCTTATTTGGAATTTCACATTGTGGGGGGGAATACATACCAATGTTCCATTCCCATTCTGACCAAAATGACTTAGTCAAGGAAAGCTTCCAGTGGCAGTGGTAATTTTCTATGTTGTTCGAGATCGAGTGGCAGCGATCAATGACAGAGACTACGATTAAGAACATTACAATTCTTATAGGAAGTAATGTGAAATATTTTTAGTATTTCTTCTATTATGTGGTTTTGTAATATGCAAGTTGTGTTTCCTACATAATTCCCTGATGTATAAGCATAGTGGTGAACAATAGCACTAGAGTAAGTCAGTTCATGGATCTTGAAAGGGTTTGTGGGAGGATCTAGAAACCACCCGAGGTTGACAGAGTTGATGAGGTTCATGTCACGTCAAGGTTTGTGGTAAGCCTGTTTAAAACCATGGAAGGAGCGAGCCTTTCTTTTGGATCAAGGTCATGAGTCACAGAGTTGGACATGCCACAGGGGTGAGCATACTGCAGTTGAGAGTGTGGATGTTTTTCTACCATGTAAACACTAAGGGGGGGAATGTTAGTAATCGTATTTACATTGTGGTAAATAATTATATGGTTAGTTAGTTTTATATATATTGTTATAACAATATATATTCAGGTGTGTGTTGTAGTTTCCTATTTTATAAGAAGTCAGTTTTTCTATTGTATGGCTATATAATAGCCTTTGTAATTCTGGGATGTATATGGAGAAATAATATAATAGTTCTCAGTGCAAGTCCGATCCCAACTTACATCATCATGGTCGGTTCATGGGTTGTCATGATTGAGTCCTAGGCATATTCTTAGACCTAGAGCATGTGGTTTGGTATGGTGATATGAAAATTTGGAGTAGGAAAGTATTGTTGAAACATGGTAGGAGAATTTTGGTACTTCATATGATGTATATGAGGAGTTTTAGATCAGTTTTTGTTGTTTCATGATGTGTCATGGTCCTTGGGAAGAAAGAAGGTGAAGACAATGCATCATAACACATGTAAGTTGTTGTGGCTAGAGAGTTTCAGAAGTATTTGAGCTTGGATGAGAGTTGGAATTCATAGAGGAGGTAGTCATGGTGTTTCAGGTAAAGTTTCAAGTCATAATGAAGATTTTTTCTTAAGATATGATGTTTTTGGTAAAAATGAGTTTTGAAGAAGGTGAATCTAGCTCGATATGGGAATTTTAGATGTTCACCTTCTCGCACACACTTTACACGGGACCTAAAGGTTTTTTTGTATGGTTTTCATTGAGATAAGAGTTTTTTTCAAAAATAATGAAGTGATTTTATAGTCATAATTTTATGAACAACCATTAAGAAGTCAAGTTGGTTTGAAACCCTAGTTAAACCCTCCTAACAGAGTGAATTAGAAGAAGTGAATTGTTTGTTCTCCAAAATGTCTAGGGAATAAAATGTGATGCATCAAGGTTGAAGAGGATTCCTCAGATCTCATTTTGGTATAGGTTTCATGTGCCAACTATTTCAGAAGAGAGATAAAATCCCTTGTTTTGTGGAGACTTGTAGTTTCAAGGCTAAGATGGAAGTTCCATTTTGAAAAGTAAATTGTTCCAGAATCCTTGGGAGATATAATATGTAGCCATGAAAATTTGTAGGCATGTTTCTTGAATAATAGTTATGGAACTCAAAACTACATAGAGACGAAGCACCCACGAGAGGACAAGAGTGCTCAGTGTGCTAGTGATTGATCTAGGCGTTAGTGTTCATTCAAATGCTCAGTTTTTCCTTTTACGTGTAGGAAGAGCTTCATTATTAGATTATTTTTGTCATTATGATTTTGATGTATTATCATTGATTATACATGTAATATATTAAGAGAGATACCTAGCTGCGCATGCCCACAAAACACATCAAATCTAAAAATAAAGATGCAAAATGTGGAGTCAGACTAACCCCAGTGGTCACCTCAATAGTAAACTTAGTACCGAGCATTGCACTACATTTCAGACTCCATGTAGCTATGTGTGTACATGTGTGTGTAATGATGCCTTAGGTTTCCCTTGTGCAAGTTACATAATGATAGCGGGCTAGATCTAGAATGTAGCAATGTATAGTGTGTGATGGAATAAAATGAACTTCCCCCTCCTATGTTATGTATGCAGAGTGATGCAAGATCTTGCCCCTTATATGAGTGTGCTAGATGAATTCCTTTGAAGTGCTCTTATGCCTTTGAATGCAAGCTTAGGTGATAGTAGATAATGCTTAGTGTTTGGTCCCTTATTTGAGAGCTATAATTATGTATATATATGATTCCCTTGTTTGAATTTTGTAATTAACAACTAAAATGCCGACCCAAAGTTGTAAAAGATGACCAAAAGTAAAAGAGACCCAAAAAGAGTAAGAGGAAGGCAAAGAGGGTCAAGAGCACCCAGAAGGGACATGAGCACTTGGGTGCTTTTATCCTAAATGGGTGCTAGTGTCCGAGGCCATAAAAGATAAATCAACAAAGTACCAACATGTTGTAAGGTGTGTAAGGTCAATAAAAATATAAGAGACAAAATGAAAAGGCCCAAAAGATGTTGTCAACCACTATTTTTCTTGCTTAGGAATCATGTATATATTAGTATGCTCTAGGACCTAAAAATGTACCCAAGTGCATAGATTTTGTGTCTACATTTTCCCCCACTTTATGCTATTGAGTGAATACTTGATAGCATAAATTAGATAAAAGATTTGTACCTTATGATCCTGTAGAGAAGAGTGTAGCCGATAGCATGTCGAGTGGACAAGTGAAGCATGAAGTGATTGTAAAGTGAAGCGTAGAAACTAGGAAGGGGAGGTAAACCCTAGGGGTGGAGCATATGTGTTGGAGCTTGTGCTTGCTGATGTGAGTTGCTTCTTATTGTGTATAAGGAAAGGCCTACAAAAAGAAGAGAAAGAAAGTAGTAAAAGTCATGTATATGAAAAATCAAAGTAACATGTATATAAGTAAGTAAAAGTGTGAAAGTGTGTAAAAGGAAGTGTGCACCTGATGTATAAGAGAGTAAAAGATAGAAAATTATCCTTATTTTCTTGGAGATTTTTTTGAATTTATTGCTTTGAATGGTGAGGTTTTGGGCGATCGCATGCCAAGAGAAATTTTTTTGGGTGATCTCACACCAAGGATGAGTTTTGGGTGATCTCACGCCAAGGATAAGTTTTTGGGTGATCTCATGCCAAGGATGAGTTTTGGGAGATCTCACACCAAGAGAAGAGTGTTGGGGAGAGATGTTTGTTTTACTATCCTTCTATGACACTTCCCAAATAAGTATCACTTCAAATGTAATGTTAATGTATGTAAATGTATGAAATTTTTACAAATGAATGTAAACAAAATTAAACTGGAGGAAAGTGAATGCTATTGTTGATTAACTAAAATTAACTAGCTAGATAATAGTGGGGATAGTTAATATAAGATATGAACAACTCGTAATGAAGTAAATGAATGCAATAAAATAGAGTATGAATAAGCTAAATAATTATGTAAAAGGAAATGCTAATCTTAATGTGCAAGAAGGAAGAGGAAATAACTCAGATTTGAATAATAGATTCCCATTTAACGATGTCATAGTGATAATCTGGAAAATACAAGAGAAGGAAGAGTGTGTAGAAGTCCTTGAAAAGGGTGGATCTAGAGGATTTAGCTAGACCGGAGTGCCTGGAGAGGACTCGAGACGCTTGTAGGTGCTCTGGTCTCACAATCTGGGCACCTTGGTCTGTGTAAAAATTTTTGAAACTAATCTCTGCAAGGCTAGGAGGTGATCTCGAAACCCTCATTTCCTATCACATCAACTTGTTTGTCCCACGTTGGATGTCGCCAAAAACTCTAGATGAAAGAAAGACATGCAAGACCCAAAAACAAGCATCAAACTCTAAAAATGAAAATGCATATGAAGGGTTCGGACTAACCTTAGCTACCACAATGGTGAACTTACTAATTGAGCAATGCACTACATCTCAGACCCGATATAGTTCTATGTGCAAGTTTGTGTGAACATGCCCTATGTTGCTCTTGTGTTAGTCGCACTTTGCATAAGTAGCGAGAAATAACTGTGTAGAAAATGTAATAGAATGTGTGCATGAAATAGAATAGAATCCCTCCCCCTATGAAGTGTGATGCAGATGTCCTAGCCTTGTGCCTTGATGATAGAGCTATGTGGATGCAAGTGATATCTAATGTAATAGATGGATGTAATTCTAGATGGAGTGATAGTAGTAAGTGATGCTAGGTCCCTCATTTTGGTTTCATAACTTTATATTTATAGGGTTATCTTTGTCTAATTTCATAATTAACTCCGAAAAGGCTGACCACAAGAAAGATAAAGATGTAAAATGGATAGAAAGATCCCAAAAAGTGGTGAGAAAGTGCAAAAGGGACCGGGGCACTCCTGGTGGGACCAGGGCGTCCACGGGCATCCCAATACTAACTGGGTGCCACAAGGTAAGCTAAAATGACGCGGGATGGTAGAATTTGATTGGGTATATGGATGCAAGAGGTTGGTAATGACGAAATAAAATAAAACAAGATGGCCAAAAGATGGGGGCTGATTAGTAATTTCTTCACTTAAGAACCTTCTAAATAATAGTATGAGACTGAGATAAATAATGTCTAAAGTGAATTATTTTTTACTACAATTGTGTAAATGTGTTGCGAATTACTAGAGATTGTGTTGAACTAATAAATTTACGATTTTCCCCTAAGACACAAGTTACTGGGGGGACACAAGCCCCCATACTCACATGTCGATATTGGGCACTACTATCCGCTTCTATTTTTGTGCAACCCAAGTTTGTTTCTCGAATCACTATGTGACTGTGTGATTGTGTTATTTTTATATTGTGTTGATCTTATTTGAATCTTTGAACCGTTATAGGGGTGATTTTTTCAACAAATACATGCATCCCTCATGCATGTGACAATTGTAGGAGAGTGCAACCCAAAGGAGAGGACCTGAAGCTGATATGCATATCTAAGTGTGGATACCCAGTATGGGGGTAGGGGTGTGTATGGTAGAAACTAAGGCACACGCGAACAACATGGAGTAATAAATAAGTGTCGATAAAAATTATCTAGTATGCAATAAAAGATAATGTAACAAGAAACTAGGAAGATAAGATGGGACGTAAAAAGCGGGTTTCATATATGGGACATCGCTCATAATGTCACAAGACAATCAACGCTAAAGTGACCAAAAGCATACAATAAACAAGAAATACATAGGAAAGTCCCGCAAACAATAACAAATAATAGCGAGAAAAGAGTGACAGATAACCATAGTTGTATAGATCCTGTAAGGAAAATTTTACACATGAAGCACCCGTTATCATGTTAGAAATATAAAAAGTATGTCAAAATATGTATAGAAAGCAGAGAAAGAGTAAGTGATAATAAGGAAAAGAAGTAAATATTGTAACATTAGGACTTGTGACGTGTGAAGTATGAGAGTAGCAAAGGGTGGATGCCCCCAAGATCCTCGGCGGGATCGGTAAAGAGTTGTGTCGAACATCGTTCATTATGTAAAATATGTAAAATTCCTACATTCACCTCAAGGTACCAAGTGAACACGCATGTGTGTGTATATATATATATATATGATGGCATACTAAGTATCTAACTAGCATAGGAAAAAAAGTGTAACATGTAAGTCAGAATAAGCTAACAAGAGTAAATGTAACCAAGATATACAAATGATGTGTGAGTGTGATGGTGTGTTACGATGTATAGTATGTGAAGAGAGGAGGAGCCAAGTTTCCCCCTCGCGGATGTGCGTGAGATGAGGTTCATTTATAAATTCCTCCTCAACACTCAAGTATGAACTATGGAACTAGATTGTGTCATCAAGTAATGAAGGTGTTGTATGTGATTGAGAGTAGATGCTAGGAAATATGTATCATGAAGTATAAAGCATGAAATGTGGATGATGTGACACTTGGAAAGATAGGCATGGAGCATGAGATATAGAAAGAGATTATCCAGGATGAGACAAGTGAGGTTCATGGAGGAATTTCACCATCAACAGTCAAGCATGAACCATAGAGCAAGAGTGTGTCATCAGGTAATGAATGTGTTTTATGTTATTGGGATTATATGCTAGGAAATATGTGTCGTGAAGCACAACGCATGAAGTGTAGAAAAGGAGATAAGAGTAGGCAATATAGACATCAAGTAGTGATGAAGGGGGGAAGAAAGTGTGATTCCCCTCAAGTGTGTATATTAGAATATTATAGAAAATAGATGTGATCATTGTGAGCAAGAATAACCAAAGTATGTATAGTGCACGAAAGGATGTATACCATATATAGAGAGTAGTATGTGTATCATGAGTAGAAGGATCCATAAGTAAGCATGAGTAGTAAAACATGGATGGATTATCATAGGAGCATAGATAGATGTAGCAAGGTGTGCACATAACATAGGTGAGAAAAAGTGTTACTAGAAAGATTGATGTGAATTACAAAACAAGAGTAATGTATAGATGTGTATGTGAATAGTATGGGTAGGATTGTGTCATGCATGTGGAAAAACTAGAATAGGTAGAACATTGGTAAACACAAGAGCTACCAAAGAATAATGTCAACATAGTGAGGGAAAAACCTATAGAGTCCAAGATCCTAACTAGATGAATAGGAAGTGTATAAGAAATAAGAATGTACCCATTAGGAGAAAATACTATAGTTTTGTGTGTGTGTTGGCAATAATGGAAGTAAATGAAAAATAAGGATCAATATGTGAGTCAAAATATGTGTAACATATGTAATTTTAGGAGGTTCATCAATATGAATTTCAAGTAATGGAGGTAGAGAAACAAGACTCATCAGAAGCAATAGGTGCAATTTGGGAAGATCATAAGCAATAAAGTAGTAAATGAATTATGCATAGGATCTTGGAAAGTGTGAGGATTATGAATCATTGTAAAATCAACATACAATGCTCTAACTTGTGATGAGGAAGGTGTGGAGAGAGATGTAACATTGGAAACACTAAGCATATGATCAATAGAAGTGTATCGAGAGTGAGACACAATGGGTACTAATAGAGAATTGATCATGTAAATCAAGTAACACTAGGGTGCATCCCAAGAGGATAAGGATGTGCAATGTAGGTAATTTCATTAGCATCATGTATGAGGGGAATATCATCAGGAGTAGTGATATGAGGTGTGGAATCTATTGTAGCAGTATCCATGGAAGAAGGTGTAGCAAGGGCATTATGTGCTATGGTAGGGGTAGAAAGAAGTGTATGCATAGTATGTAACCAAAGATGGCCTAGAAGGATAGTATAAGGAACATCATGAGGCATAACGTGACATAAAACATTAAGAGTGCAAGATCCCATAGTAAGGGGAAGAGATATTGTTCCCAATACTTGTTTAGGTGTAGCATCAAAGCCATAGATACAAAGAGTAGATGGATTGAGATGAGTAACAAAAGTCCTATTTGATGGAGAAAGGACATAGTGCATATATTAAGACCAGATCTAGGATCAACTAGGACACACTTAACAAGGATATTATGAAGTTGAACTGGATATACAATGGGGAAGCATTGGAATCAAAGGGATGGGAAGCCATGAAAGATCCGATAATGGGCATGTAAGGAATAGGTTCACCAAATGATTTAATTTAAATATAATTAAATCTTAATTTCATAGTAACTACTATAGCTAATTATGTAAAAATGATAACATATAGTAAGACGTAAACAATAAGCGTATACAATATGAAACCCTAAGCAATATATATAGAGAGAAAATGACTTAGCTGATTTCCTAGTGATCTAGAAGTGATCTAAACTGGGGAACTACTGGAACAGATTGGAAAGAGTGTCATCAAGGCTCACCGAGGGTTCTAGAACTCATAACTGCATAGGACAAAATCACCCATTGGAGGACAGGAGTGCCCAGGAACTAGTGACTGATATGGGCACTAGTGTTTAGTCAAGTGCTCAAGTTTTGACCTTTTCCATGCTGGAGGAGCTTCATTGCTAGCTTCCTTTTATCACTCTATTTTTGATGTATTGTCATTGATTGTACTTGTAACCTAAAAATAGATATACCTATCTACACATTCCCACAAACCACATCAAATCTAAAAATAATGATACAAAATGTTGAGTCAGATGACCTCTGCGGTCACCCAAATAGTGAACTTAACACCGAGAACTACATGACATTTCGGACTCTTGTTAGTTTTGTGTGTGTAATGATGCCCTAGGTTACCCTTATCTAAGTTACATAGTGATAATGGGCTAGATTTAGAATGTGTGTGATGGAATAAAATGAACTTCTCCCTCCTATGTTGTGTATGTATAGTGATGCAACCCTTGTCCCTTGTATGAGTGTGTTATATGAATGCCTTTGAAGTGTTCTTATGCCTTTGAATGCAATCTTAGGTGATAGTAGATAATGCTTAGTGTTTGGCCCCTTATTTGAGAGCTATAACTATGTATATATATATATATATATATATATATATATATATATATATATATATATATTCCCTTGTTTCAGCTTTTGTAATTGACAACTAAAAGGCCAACCCAAAGTTGTAAAGTATGACCAAAAGTAAAAGAGACCCAAAAAGAGTAAGACGAAGGCAAATAGGGCCAGAGTGCCTATAAGGGACAGAGCGCTTAGCGCTTCTGTCTTAGATGGGCACTATTTTCCGAGGCCATAAAATATAAATCATAAAATAAAGACAAGATGTAAGGTGTGTAAGGTCAATAAAAATGTAATAGAGAAAATGAAAAGGCCCAAAAGACAACAACCACTAGTTTTCTTGCTTAGGAATCATGTATATATTAGTATGCTCTAAGACCTAAAAATGTACCTAAGTGCATAGATTTTGTGTGTATAAATTTTTTTTTGTTTATGAAGGTTGTGAATAGTTTATTAACACCTGGTATGATGTGTTTGAGCTCTTTGAATGGTATGATGAAGTGGTTTTAGTTGAAGACCTAATGGCCTAGAAAGCCCTAGTTGGCTTCTCAAGAAGGTGTGAAGGAACAAGTTTTTGGATCATTTTTCTCCACTTGAGATATATATGTTAGTTATTTATGGTGTTTTCCTAGTCTCCCTTGATTTGTTCCATGTTTTGGTTGAGCTTGGAAGTGACTTTAAAGATGTTTGGAGCTTGATTCCTCAAGACCGGATCTTGAGCCCTCGGATCCCGAATGGGTTGTTATGGAGATTGGTCTATTTGGATGCCTTAAGCCTTAAAATGAAGATTTTAATCAGCGGTTTCAAAAAGTAGACAACATTATATTTCCATTTATATATGGTTTTTTCCTTGGTGAGGTGTTTTGGTATGTGAACCATCTTAGTTTTGAAGACCTTGTTTTGTGCCCTTGAAGCCATCTTGAGAAGTGTTTGAAAAGAAGTCATTTTGGGGTCTTGTGTCATGTTTTGAAGAGTATAATGAGTTTCATGAGTTAGGTGACATCAATACCTTCATGTTGGTGTGTCATTTTTGTTATGGTGATGAGTTTTGGTACTCCAAGTCGTTATCTTTTGGAAGGTGATTTTCAGGTGTTGAAGACCTAGTTGTGATTACTTATAACTTAGTGTGTTTCATGGTGATGATAGTTGATGCAGATGTTCCTGAGATTTTGTAAGGTGTGTAGAGGATGTCATTGGGTTGTGATGATATTTTTGAGTCATGAAAAATATGGTATATTCCCTTGAAGATCAGTTTGCATTCGTTGGAGAAGGCTAATGTTTTAGGCCTTATTTGAGTGTCTTGGTGTTTTATGGAGATGTCTTGACCCTTTCCAACCTACTTGGGTCTCTTGGTGTGTTTCATATGAGGTTCTTGATTTTTTTATGTTGTTCATGACCAACTTAAATGGTATTATCCAACCTGTGGGCACTTAAGGTGTATGTCAAGTATAAAAATGTGTTGTGTTTGGTCATTTGTGACCAAGAGATTTCATGGGGTTATAAACAACCTATAGAAGATTGAAGAAGCGTGTAGAGGGGTAAAGGAAAAATATGATAAAAGTGATGAAGGCCTGATAAATCTTGAGGATTAGATATACAAGGGTAATTCACCTATTTATCCCATGAAGAAGAAGATTTGAGAGAGTTGAGAGAGAGAAGTTTGAAGAGGATTTGGTGTGTTTGGAGCTAAACTTGGATCACAATAAATTGTGGGAGCATCATATCTTATGTGATCATCATTTAAAATCTTGTGTGATGAGTAATATTCATGAAATTCCTTTGTTATGAGTAATATTAACAAATTTTTTAGGGGTTGGTGCCTCACTAAAGAAATCTTGTAAGATGTGTAATATTATTGCAAGTCCTTTGTTTTGTGTAATATAAGCAAAGGTTTCAGTGGGTTTTATTCCCCTTGAGGGTTTCCCACTTACATCTAGTGTTTTGTGTTCTCTCTCTTGTTGTATGCACTTGTGAATGTCTAATACACACTTAATAAGCTCACATGGTTCATGGATGATTGAATGAATGGTTTGAATGATGAATGTATGTAATGGAAAATGAAATGAAAGTTTTGTAGGACTGATTCAATCCTCATCTCATCCATTTTGATTCTAAATATTTTGACTATGAAGTCACCGGTAATGAGAAAAGAGTGTTTTGAAAGCTAGGCGCGGAGCTGGTTTTAATTTCTTCCATGGAGAAAACAATTAATGGAATGGTATTTTTTTCCCTTGAAAATTTTCAATTTTGTTGTTGGGGTTCATAAGGGAAAGTAGGAATTCAAAAAATAATTTAAGTCATTGTGGAAATTGGGATTTGCTCTTGCATAACCAAAAATACTACCAAGTTTACAATCCTCGTGTTTAAAATGCACACCAATCAGGTTGAGGTGAACTTTGGGAGTTCATGGAACATTTCAAAATTGTGCTTTTACACTTATGAGGTTCAAATTATGCTTGAATGCTTGGGGGAATTGAATGCAAGTCAAAACACAAGTCAACAGTGTCTTCCTCCTTCACTCAAGTTGTAATTTTCTTATGTTTTCAAGTTGGGGATTGACCGATCATAGTGGGATGCAATTTTGAAATGTATGATACATTCCAAAAGTTCCCACTTTTTTCGTGAGAGGTGTTAAAACTATGCCCAAGGCACTTAAGTTGCTTTGACATTAGCGAATCAACGAAGAAACATAAGATAAAATGCACTTTCATGTCCAAGACCAAAATTTTGAGTTTTTGAGGGGTATAATATATGGTTTTTACTCAAGTACTTTAAAATTCATTTCAACCATTTTTCAAGAGCTTAAAATGCATTCTTTTTAGTTTTTATCCAAATCACCCTTTTAGTGTGAGAAGGAACAATATTGATTTGAGCTACTACATGAACTAGATATGAGTTGGAGTAAAATCAATGCTTGTTCCATGAGATTCAATTTAACCTTTTGTTTTCTTCTTGAATCCTCCCCGAGCTCCCGAAATGTTCAATTGAAGATGATCCTTCTCCGTGAGACCAAAAACACCTTCTTTACACAAAGTGTCAAGAGTGAATGCATTCCCAAGACTAATCCTAAACTTTTGGGATCTGACCTAAACCATACCAACATGAAGTGAAATCAGAGACCTCTCAAATGACTACAATCAAGGTTGTCTAAACCATTCAGAGATCACCTAGCGAGGCTCTCGATGTTGACATGTACAAAGGTAAAAATGGACAATATTGACCAAGTCTTCCAAAAGAGAATTTTTTCTTTGAGGTTGTCAAGTAAAATGCCTAGACATTTTACATGCCAAAAATAATAACACCTTAATTTGTAAATCATGAATAAGATGCTCGAGGTAATTTGCAATATAGAGAGAATGCAAGGTCCCATTAATATGCACAAGAGATATAAGAATTGTAATAGAAGTTAGGATATGCATTGTAACTTGTTGAAGGGGGATAATAGATGCCCCCATATTAGGAATGAATGTAGGAACAATAGATGTAGTAATAGTAGATGGGGTAAGCACCAAAATGAGTTTGTTCATGAGATTTTGGGATTGACCATTATAGGAAGCCTTAGGTGTGATTAAACTAAAATACAATATACTAGCCTAATCTAATGCAAGTTTGTAGTAAATAAATAAGCAATGAAATAAATGAAATACACCCAAGAAAACTAAGCAATAAAATGTATAAACCGTAATGTGCAAAGAGGGTTAGAAGATCCTTAGTTGATTCGAAGATGTTGCAGGACTATGTCACAGGTGAAGACCGGCTAAGCAGAATGGGAGACCGACGCACAAAATACGAGAAAATGCAAATCAATGATTTGGTTGGACTAGGGCACCTGAAAAGGGATAGGGGCATCTCGAGTGCCCCTGGTCTAAAATTTAGATGCCCCGTCTCGTGTGGAAAGTCTGAAGGCCAATTTCACAGAGTCACCAAATGATGCGAAAACTTCTCTTCTTATCATGTGTATGTCGCATTTAGCTCGCTGATGTCGTTTTAAACCTGTAATAAAGGAATCACCTGCAAAACCCCAAACAGAGCATCAAAACTACAAAAGAAGAAAGATGCATATAAAGGGGTCAAACTATCCTCAACTTCTAAATTAATGTACTTATCACTAAGTGTTGCACTACATCTTAGACTCAATGTAGTTCTAAGTGTGTGTGGAATTGTGCCCTAGGTTGCTCTTGTGTCAGTCACACTTTGTGAAGTAGTGATCAAGTAACTAGATGTAGAATGTAATAAATGTGTGCATGGAAACAATAGACTCCCCTCCTATGAAGTGTGATGCAGATGAACCAGCCTTTGTGCCTTGTGATGGAGCTAGATGGATGCAAATGTAGCTATAGATGCCTTGATGGATGCAACCTTAGGTGGTGATAACTAGTGCTTAGTGCTTGGTCCTTTATTATGATCACATAACTTTATATTTATATGATTCCCTCACTTGAATTTCATAATTAACCCTGAAAGTCTGACTACCAAAAATATAATATGCTCAAATGGCTAGAAAGGACCCAAAAAGTGAGAGTAAAGTATAAAGAGGACAAGGGCACCCAGAGGGGACGAGGGCACCTAACGTTGGTGTCTTGGTTGGGCGCTCCAATCCAGAAAAGGTGAAACTAAAGTATGAAATGACAGACTGGGCCAATAAAGGTGCAAGATCTAAAAGTAGCAAATAGAAAGCAACAAAATATGGCCAAAGGCATGGGTTAATCAATACTCTTCTTGCTTAGGAACCATGCAAATAGTAGTATGTGATTGAGACTAAATAATGACTCAAATTGTGTGATTTTGTGTCTACAAGAGGCAAGAAGTGCATAAATAATCACATCAACGTTAAATAAATGTTGGTGAAGGTTTTGGAAGAAAATAGATAAGATTTTAACTTGATCATGGTCAACATCATTAAGCTCATCATGATCTATTTCATCATATCAGGTATGAGAGGAACAATTTCATCTTGATTTGTAGGAGGATCTAGGTTGGAATTCAAATATTTCTCATCATTATGGATATCCTCATAAATAGAAGTTACATTGTGAATATGAAGAAAAGAGGAATCCATAGGATGCCTACACTTTCTATATGTGTATGAAAGTTGGATATGCTTTATTAGTGTTAATTTGATTATTGTGTCGTAAGGGCCTAAAAGAAGACATGTATAAAGCTAAAATAAAACCCTAGGATTTTGCAAGTAGGAGACCTAATTTAGAATAGGGTGAACTAATCCAAATAGTTTAATTGGGTTCACCGAATGATTTACATTAAAAATAACTAAGTGTGTGGATGGGTCCCTATTTATTTAAATTTTGGCTAGAGTTAAAACATGATGTATATTTAGATTATTAATTAAGCATTAACATTCATATCTAAAACATGTGTTAAAAATAAATAGATATATGAACAAAAATGCACTTAGCTTTTTTATTGTTCAAGAATTTTGTCTAAGTGTGGCGGGGGGTGAACTGGATGGAAATCTTATACATATGCTTCTTCTTTGGATATGGGACAACAATGTGCATATGGATAAAACCATTTTCACAAGATCAAACTTTAGATAGTTTGGTCCTCCCCAATGGTTTTGTCCTCACTTAAGCTCCATAAAACTAGAAAATATTAAAAATCAATGAAAATATTACTCCTTTAAAAGAGATGATGGCTTATGATTGTTAATTTGTAGATTGAGTGTATCATTACAATGATTGCATACATATCCTTAAAGTCATTGAGTAACAAAATATTTGTCATAGACCTTTTTTCAATAAATTGTTATTAAAATTATATCAAACTAACAATATTCATGATCCACTGATTTTATGGTAAGATAGTTTGATTTTTGGATTTGGCAAAGGAGAATGGAGCGAAAAATTGAGAAGGCGGTGAGCAATGGAATGGTCACTGGCAAAAGCCGTGAGGGCTCGCAGGCCATGAAAGGGGAAAAGAAGGACTTCGCCTTGGCTACTGGGGATTCCGGCTTGGTGGAGGAGGGCTCAGAAATGGGGGACGGGAGAAGATTGAGGAGGAGCGGTGCCCTAGCCCTAGGGTTTCAAAATCCATCGACTTCTGTGCAGGACTATGGGCAAAAGTAAGGACAAGAATGATGTTGCAGGGCGACGCTAAGGGTCATCAGTACGACTCAAAGATCGAAGGCAACCTCTTTCAAAGATGCGTTGGATAACAAAAGCATCAATCATAATCATCAAGTAATTTGGCCTACTTGGTCGATTTGGCCACAGAAATCCCCTCTGTAACCATTGAGAACCCTAAAGTGGAGGAATATTTCAAAAATTATCACAGGATGTAGTGATTGGTAGGTTTAACAATTTCTGGCCTTCCTCCTCCGCTCTGTACCAGTGGGGTATTCGATACTTAGACCAATAAGTGTGAAATATCCCTATGTTCCAAGGGTTTTTTTGTTGTCCATTTTAGAGAATCTGAAGACTATCAGAGATGTTTGACAGATGGTCCGTGGTTCTGGGGCATGCGGGTTTATTTATAACTCCATGGTTTCCATATTTCGATCCGAACACTTATTCAGTTGCCAAAACACATGTTTGGGTCAGGATTCCTAACCTCCCCTTGCATTTGTGGTATGCCCTGGAAGACATTGGCAACGGCTTGGGAAAGTTTATCAAAGAAGATTTGGATAGAACACACTCTGGTCTATGTTCATTTTCCCATATATGCATTGAAATCGATTTGAGAAAGGGTTTACCTGATCAAATCAATCTTAAATTTGGTGACCTTCAGCATATCCAGATCCTAGACTATGAGAATACTGCATTCCGGTGTAGAATATGCAAAAATACGGGTCATCTACAAGCTTCTTGTCCCTTTGATAAAAATCAGAAATCTACAAAAAAATGGCTTGACTTCTTCTAGTGGATGGGGCTCGGTTAATCTAGATTTGGTATCCGCTGCAAACTTTAAGGATGATCTGAGTAATCCGAACTCCGAGAACAAAGTGACTACAGAGAAGGAGGACACTGAAAAGGGAATCCAGGAAAATCACCTGGTTGTAGGTGGAATGAAGAGGGGACATACATCAAAAAGCTCATAATCAGATCAGGATTCAGTGTCAAAAAAATGATGGCCACAGAAACTTCTAGTGACCTTTCGACTGGTGATTTCAACTGACCAGGGCAAGTGGTTTGAAGTAAAAAAGTGAAAAACAAAAAGGGTCGAATGGGCAGCATTGAGGATTATTTTCCATTGCAGGGCGGGAAGTAATTCTGGGATATTTTTGGTTTAGGATGTTTTGGTTATAGTTTACTTTATGTTGTTGTTAAGTTGGTGTTCAGCTGTAGTTGTTGTTAACTTTTGGCTTTTAAAGTCTTTTTTATCTTGAGGATCTGGCCTCAACTTTAAATATAGGGAATGGGTCCCTTCAACCCACTTTATCAATAAAAACAATATTCATGATCTTTAAAACATTAAATAACAAATTAATTGTAATAGATATTTATTTTTTAATGTGTCATTTTCTAAAATGATATTGAGTAACAATATTCATTCATAATCCGCAAAGATGTTGAATAACAAATTACTTATAGAGATATTTATTTTTCAATAAATCTCTCGAAAAAATATGATTTCAATGATATGGGATATAAATAATTTTTTTCGGAGGAGTCCACCTTTGAAGATGCCCTTGCTGGAAAGTGTCAAATTTTGGCGACTCTATTTCCATCTAACTTTTTCCGGCCACCCTTTTATGTAATGGTGTTGAGGTAGGTGTCAAACATTTATCATGCCAACTTTTCTCAAAAAAATTAGTTGTGTTGTTGTTGTTGTTGACTTCCTCTCACATTTATAGAGGGCAAATATCTCACCGCCTTTCTAATCTATAAATTAGATAGACCGCATGTCTGTCATGTTTTGTTTGTTAGATCCATGTGATCCTTAAATAAGCATAGTATCGATAGGTTTATGAGATCACATGTGTTCTTAATGGTCTCTTCTCGGCTTACAAATATATTAAAGTAATGACTTTCACGCTTTCCAATCTTTTTTTTTAATAAAGCGGTAGTAATGGCGCTTCTCATTGATTTGGAGCAAGGTGTGCGGTTTGTGACCAGATTTCGATTGGTGATCTTGAACATGATCATTTTTTTGAGTATGTATGGCTTAGGTTTTCGTAATTTCTTTGAGTTTTAGCCTGATTGGTCCCTATGTTTTTATTTACAATAGCGGGGTTCTGAAAATTTCTACACAAACATATTGTGGGGTTCAAGAGATTCAAACAAAAACATTAGCAATAGTATGTCTGCACAAACTCCATCCCCTGTTGCTTGTGGTGGTGATTCACCTGCTAGCCCGAATGCATTAAGTCCTTCTAGCAATGGATCAACTCTTGGAAATAGTTTCGCTCCCCCACCACAATAGATCCAACTATCATCCCCACCACCGATCTCGTCTCCCCCTCCGGCCTCCTTCTATTGATCCTACATATCCACCTCATGTTTCTCCTCCACCTACTTCCTCTCCTCCTCCACCATCAAATTCTTCACCCCACCTCCCGCTTCTCCTCCTCCAACTTCGGTAATTCTTCCTCCTCCTACTCAATCTTGACCACCTTTTGCAAATGCAACACCCCCGCTCAATCACCACCACCTCCTACAAATGCGCCACCCCCTACTCAATCACCACCACCTCCTACAAAATCCACTCCTCCTACTCAATCACCACCTCCTCCTACTAACACTCCACCACCCACTCATACGCCACCACCTAAACCCTCTCTTCATTTCCCTTCCCCTTCGATTAAACCCTCCACTCCCCAACCCGCAAAACCTCCATCCAATCCCACA
The DNA here is from genome assembly GCA_018340775.1 of Taxus wallichiana var. yunnanensis. Classification (NCBI taxonomy): domain Eukaryota; kingdom Viridiplantae; phylum Streptophyta; class Pinopsida; order Cupressales; family Taxaceae; genus Taxus; species Taxus wallichiana. The sequence continues at coordinate 122,283,244 of CM031233.1, read as the reverse complement.
AGTCCACCCCCTCCTATCGACTCACTTCCTTCCTCAAGCCCATAACCTGTCATCCCCTCCTTCTGCATCTCCACCGAAACCATCTCCAACAATAAATTCCCTAGCTCCAAATAGAGTTGAATTAAAGGTTAGGAGCGCCCTAGGCAATAAGTGAAGTGGACGCCCTTCTTACAATTGTAGTCAATAAGTTTTTCCCATCAAATAAATAAATAAATGTTATGTACATTATCATATTTTAAAATTTGTATAAGGATAATAACAAATCACTAGTTTAGATAAATTGGTATACAAAAGGAATAAAAATATCCTATAAAATTTTCAAATAAGGACAAGTAATAATCCATGGATGGAGAGAATTAATCACAGGAGGTGCTCTGAATGCAACAAATACTATTTTTTATACAAGGTTGGTTACTCGTCTTATTTACCAATATCAAGTGGGTGATGGGACTCAAAACTGAACAAAGCACCATTTTTGCAAAACAATAAAAATTTTTTGTAAATCCCATGGTTTTTTGAAGAGTGGTATCTGGACCAAGCCTACTAATTCCTCCATAAAAAGACATTTCCTCCTAAAATATTAGGAATAGAGAATAAATAATTATTTCCTTCAATTATATTTTCCTCTACTAGCTACACCAATGACATTATAAAAAATACATGAACCTTTTCTGAGAAAAAATTACACACTTGAATTATCTAGAGCTACATTAGAGAATGGGTAAAAATACCAACAAAATCGAATGAGCTTAAAAATACATATTTATTTTTTACTTGCAAAAATATTATAGTAACTTTTTATGTATATGCGTGATATTCGTATTACTTTATAATAATATCAATAAAAGGGTCAATTAATATGGACTTTAGGTAAAAAATAATAATGTTAAATTCTAATAATAATAATAAAATCTTTAGATTTAGGTGCCCTTGACTGCTGGCGCCCTAGGCAGTTGCCTAGTCTCCCTAAGGCTTAATCCCCCTTGGCTCCAAAATATTCACATCCACCACCGAAAAATCCAACACCGATAGGGACACCACTCCACCATCTCCTAATATCACCGGAATGCCACCATCTTCTCGGAGCACACCAACCTTGATTAGTCCCCCATCTCCCAATCCTTGTCATTGCCTAATCCAAATTCGACGCTTGTTGAAGTAATTTGCACAATAAAAGGATTGCTTATTTAAATTGTCCTATTTGTGAAAATATCTATGTATTGTCATTGTTTCATTGTATGCAACAAACATGTCTCTAACTAATTCAGCTTTACGATTGTCAAGATACTCCCGATCTGTCAAAACAGGAGCTCTAGAACAAGGTGTGGACATCCATCAAAGCATAAAAGGTAGAGGAAATTTTTCAAATGATGTAGTTACAAATGCTCTAGTGGACATGTAAGCAAAATATGGAACATTACTTAAGGCACGTGAACTGTTTAATAAAATGCTTCAAATAAACGTGGTTTCATGGATATCGTTGATTGCAGGATATGCACAATGTAATTGGCAGGTGTAGAGCCAAATTCCACATAAACCTGTGGGGTTTATGTGGAAGTGTTTGCTTGGTTCTTGTAGATCACATATGAATATAGGTTTAGGAGTATTTACATCCATAATGCATTTTGATTTGGATCCTAAAAATGATGCAGTTTATTTTCTTCTCTCAAACATCTATGCAGAAGTGGGCAGGTGAGGTGAGGCTCAAATGATATGGATATTGATGTACGATATAAAAATTAAGAAGATCCTTGGATGTAGTTGGATTGAAGGCTAGGAGACATATCATAAATCGTAGATCGCATCTACAAGAAAAGGAGATATATGCAATGTTGGAGAAAACGACTTGAGAGATGAAGGCAACAAGTTATTTTTCATATTAAACACATTTACTTACTGATGTGGAAGTAGAGGAAAAAGAATTATTTCTCTGCCACCTTAATAAAAATTTGGCAACTGCGTTTGGTTGGTTAAACACGCCCCCCTGGAACAACTATTACAGTTGTTAAGAACCTTATATTATGTGCTCATTACCACACCACAACGAAAATTAACTTCGAGGTTGATGCGAGATAAATTGTTCTAAGAAATGGAAAACATTTCCTTCATTTTAAAAAGGGAGAATGTTCTTGTGACAATTATTGGTGATGCTAAATGAAGCAATCTAAAAAAATAAGCTTGCACTATAATAATGTGTCATGTGCTTGATTATTCTCGGAAGAAAGTTTTTTGTTTAGTTTTAACATTGTTATCCTCTCCGACATAATTTGCAACTCATATACAATTACTAGTTTTCCGGAAGGCGTCTTCTTTGAAGAATCCCTTGCTGGAAAGTGTCAAACTCCGGCGACATTTTCCAGCTTACCTTTTCCGGCTGAGTCGTGGCCTGTCAATCTGGAAGCTGATTACTGCAGAATCCACCCACCCTCCCAACAGGCTACTCCACAGTCCCATCTGCCGACTATACTACGTAGGCAACACACAATGCATAAATACACTAAACTTTATGTGGATATTTAGTACAACAATCTACAGGGGACATATAGCCGCTATTATGCATATCCACTCACCGACTCTAGAACTGTCCCTGCCATAACTGATAGTAGTTGAAACAATAGAGGCTCTACTGTAGCTGATTTAAAATATTTGCTTTGTTGTAGCTTTTGTCCTCCTCTCACACGACTGCTGAAAATATCTCTCTGCCTATAAATACACCACTGGGTTTTTAACTTTCCATCCTGCAACACCTCCACCGATTGGTTTTCCCAAAGACTCGCTTTCAGAAATATAAGAGGTTTGCATGATTGTTATATGCTTTTTAAAATAAATTACATTATTGTTGCATAATGTTGCTATGCCATGGAGACCTTTTTACCCTACTCACTTTTTTTAATTAAGTTTTTGTCTGATTCTGACTGAGTCTGGCATGAAAATTGATTCATTGCCTCTGAGAACAAAGAAGGGCAGTGATTGTTTTGCGAGTACATGCGTTGATGGTGTAATGCTTCTTGGGCATGCAGGATTCCTCAGCCACCACGTACACAGTCAAGTCCACAATAACATCACGACTTCTTTTCCCTTTGAGACGGATGGCACCCTGTGCAACCACCATATTTGACAGACGTTAACATTGCACACAGTCCTCTTTTCCATTGACCCTCTGTCGCCTCTCCATTTTCTGGCAATTCTGATTTTAAATTTTGAATAGGCTCCACCAAGGGGGCTTCACGTGGAATATACGTGAAATCCACCACCTATCTCGAAGCTAGAGCTGCAGTGGCCTCATTCCTCCTATTCCGTCCACATCTGCCAGAGCCAGAGGCGCACCCTTATTGTTTACCTATCTTGTATGCTTCACCTGTCCCGTATACTACAGGAGTTGAGCATATTACAGCCGCGTCCACCACAAATAGAGGAGTGAGGGAACTAAACGAGCCTTCCCCAACAGCCAGATCTCAAGCAGAGGGAGGGGTCAAGCAGTTAGGGGTCAGTGGTATTCAACATTCAAAATTGCACTGTCACATCCCTTCCGAGGGCTTCCAACTGTCGAGAGAAGGGCGTCAAAATTTCTTGTAAAAAAATTCAAAACCTATAAATCATTTGACAAATTTTAAGTATAATATTTTATTCAAATTGTCAAAAGAAGGGTTGTGTGGAAAAATGGTCAATCGACCACCTTTGTCATTTTAATTTGTAAATCCCGATAAAATATTTAGTTACAAAACACAAAATTTGGATGTTGGGCACTTAGGAATATGGGATTAAATATACTACAAACATAAGTATATCATGTTTCCAATTTCCATCCCATATATCAAATCATGTGACAAGTGATGATGTAGATATTTAAAACACGAGTAAAGTCCATTAGATTTTGTCATTGTAAACAACTATTTGCATAGCTTAGCAGCGTCTAGGTTCTAACCATAGTGATATTTGGCCATATTTCTCTTGGATTAATCAAAAGGATTAATAATTCAATTTCACTAAACAAAAATTTCTAAAAATGTGATTTTTTGGTGAAAAAATGGAGATATTTATAGCTTAGTAGTCGCTAGCTAAATTGGTAATACATCAACATGACCATGGTAAATTTTAGAGCTTAAGCGAATCACTTTAGGTAACTTTGGCTGAGACCATGGTGAATTTTAAAATACAAGCAAATTCCATTAAATTTTGTCATTGTAAAACAACTCTTTGCATAGCTTAGCGATTCGCTACCCTTCAACCATAGTGATATTTAGTAATGTTATATATATGAAGGTGAATTTTACAAATTTTGATTTCTCGCTAATGGCAATTTGAATTAAAAATTGGTTATTAGCATAAATGTTGGGTGAATGACCCTAAAAGTAACTTGAACCTTTAAAATTTAGGCAAAGTTACCCTAGCATCATCTTCCTGCTGCCTACCACGATTCCATTTGCAAAATTATCATCACCATCCGCTAATATTTGTTTATAGATTTGTTGATTGGTGAATCTAAAATTAGGGAAATCTCAAAAAATTAGCCAATTAGTGAAATAAATGGTGAATAATTATTTTAGGAAATAAGGCTTTGCATCATGTTCTGGTCCTACAACAGCCAAAGGAAAGTTACTCAGTAGCTACAAAGAAGAACCCCTGTTGTTGTTCGCGTATTCCCCCGATATAATGATGTCCCCGCCCTAGATGCGATACACTATGAGGATTTTTGTTGGACAGAGCTTCTGCTTTATAAACCCTTTCGACATATCCAAACAGACATTGGCATCTCTACATCTGAAATAACTAACCAATGGGGAAAATTGAAAAACTCCTACGTCCCTTTACATGTTCATAGAGCCACTACTCTAGAAGAAACTGCAACTGAGACAAGTAGTGACGACAATAACTCGCAGGGATCTAATCCGCTGCATGCAGAACTATTTGAATGGGAGCATATAGCACGCATGCACCCAACACTCAATACAACAATTGATGATGTAGACATGATAGGCCTTCATGACTTTGACATTAACCACAATTGGAAGGTACATTCCATCCCTACTTGCCTTACAAAAAAGTGCACCTAAATTCATAGACCTTGCCCGCACTGAAAATTCACTACCATTTGTTTCTCCACCTACCCAATTAGACGCTCTCCAACTATCATCAAAACAACACCTTGCATACTCAATTGTACTTTCCCATGCAACTCAACAAGGGAAACACCCACCATTGAAGATGATCATTCAGGGAACCGCTGGTACAGGAAAATCATACCTCATACAACGCATCAGAAATGGGCTTGAAAATATGACTGGAAAATTTAAATCTTCCCTCCTTGTACTAGCCCCAACAGGTATTGTTGCATTCAATATAAAATCATCTACTATACATTCTTCCCTCCGAATACCCATTTCCGACATGAAACCTCTTGAAGGCCAAGCCCTAGCAATCTTCCAAGAGCGTATGAGTGCCATACATTACATACTCATAGATGAAATGAGCTTTATAGGTCCTACAATGTTACACAACATCAACAAAAGACTTCGTGAGGCATTCCCCCAACATAGTAACCACACATTCGGCAACTGTTCAATGATTTTGGTGGGTGACTTAGGCCAGCTCCCTCCGGTCAACGATGTACCATTATATGTAGGAAACAAAATAGGCAAGCTCCCTTTGGCATGCTTTTGATACAATGATCACCTTGGACACAAACTTTAGGCAACAAGGATTAAACCCAACACAACTTGAATTCAAAGAAATGTTGACCAACATCAGAAATGCAGAAGCAACCGTTAAGGATTGGTCTCTTCTCATGTCACGTACAAAGTCGTGCATGTCTACCTCAGAGCAATCCATCTTCACGACTGAGAAGCACCTATTTGCAACAAAGGACCTCGCAAGCAAGCACAATAAACAAATGCTAAAATCCTTACACGTACCAATTGTAATGAGCATCGCAAAAGAAAGCAAACATAACTCTGACTCAAACATCAACGACACTCAACTGGACCCAGTAGTTTTCCTATGCACTGGACAAGAGGTCATGTTGACATCTAACTTATGGGTTAGCTCAGGATTGGTTAATGGTGCACTAGGGCAAGTGACAGATGTCGTGTACAATCCAGAAACACAACCACCAGACTTGCCATCCTTTGTTGTTGTCAACTTCAAACACTACCAAGGGCCCCCATGGGACATACTCAACCCAACCCACTTGCCCCTACCTCCTGTCACACGTGGAAATCGTTGCCAAATCCCACTAAAAATGTCTTGGGGCCTCACCATCCACAAATCACAAGGCCTAACTCTTGACAAGGCCACAGTAGACATCGGAAATGTTGACCGTCAAGGACTAACATTCACAGCAATGTCAAGAGTTCGTGCCATCAAAGATCTACAAATCCTACCAGCTTTTACGTTTGAACGCTACGCAAGAATGAGATATACAAAGAATGTAAAAGCACACAAGGAAGAGGAGCAAAGACTTTGTAACACACAACTGTCTCATCGCGTACAACGCATGTGCACATTCCTACCTACATCATACCCACAATAGTGTGCCCAGATCTTGGTTCCAACCTACATATATAAGTAAAGTGTTGCACATATATATACACAAAACCCACTTGTAATGCAATACAGATACAAGTCACCTTCACTTTGCATCCAAACCATATTATATACAAAAATTCAATCCCTATCCGGCGTAACTTGCAACTCGCTTGCAATTGCTAGTAATAATAAACTGCAAGTGAAATCTAAATGTTTATGATCTCTTTTCATAATAGCCAACCAGCTATATTTTAATTGAAAAAACCAAAGTTTTGAAACTTATAAAAATTCATTTTTGATTTGAATAGTTACCCCCACCCAAGGACAGGGAAGGGTCTAAAAATAATCGCATGCGGCTTTAAGTGCCCCGCACACGGAATTCTTTAGTAAAAGGCGAAAGAATAGTTCGCAAATGTGTGAGTATATGTATAACTGATTCGGCAGAAATGTGGGATTATTATGATTCAATTCACCTCCTCTTATTACTTTCATTTACTGCCGTGTGCCCTCCGCAAAAGACCAAGTAGGCAAAAATGAGGGAGGGCATTATCACAAAACTGCGAACCGCAAGCGTAGAGCGTATCCCTCAACAATCTGATTCTGTTACAACTTATCTTTAATATGTGCGGGGATAGCTCAGTTGGGAGAGCGTCAGACTGAAGATCTGAAGGTCGCGTGTTCGATCCACGCTCACCGCAATGATTTTTGCCCATCTTAGTATTATTGCCTGATATTAAATTCAATTCTCACGACTTTTTGCCCGTCTTTATCACCAATGAATTCAATTTTAATGGACTTTGTTTCATTTAATTGAAAACTCGCTACAAAATCCAATTCTCACGACTTTTGCCTTTCTTTATCACCAACTAATTCAATTTTAATGGAATTTATTTCATATAATTGAAAACTTGCTAAGTACAAAATTCAATTCTCAACCAGCTTATAGGTATTCATTTTAATTTGTGCATTTACATTGAGATCAATATAACTGAGGAGCAGAGTAAATTTTGAGATTGCATTTATGTTCATTTTAAATCTACTACTTCTTATCCATGATAAGAGAGCGATGAATGTTATTGTATTATCTAAGGTTTGCAAGGAGCACGATGGAGGCATGGATGAGGTGCTGCAAGGATTGTGTAGGGGTTTATGGTTTAGTTTCGATGGCAACTTTTATAGAATTGGAAATCCACTTTTAGGCCTTTGTCGACCATGTGGAGCAGCTCCATTTCTTTATTTTTGGTCTTGTAGTGGTGGGGGTTGTCCTCTAAACATCTAGATTTATCATCCCATTGAATAAAATTGGTGTAGAGAAATGGATAGATAGATAGATAGATAATTCATGCTGGTAGTACTAATCATGGCTTCTTTGATGGGTTACCAAGTTTGTGTTAATAGTAATTGTTGTCTAGGAGGACAGATAATTCATGCGGGTAGTAATAGTCATGGCTTCTTTGATGGCTCACCAAGTTTGTGGTAATAGTAATTGTTTTTAAGGAGGAATGCACTCTTTAGAGAGTGGTGTGATAACTCCCCTTCCAACTGTCAAAAATGGAACTCTTAGACTATAGATGACATGTATGTTTGAATGAGTCTCTAGAGAGGGTTGGTTATCCTAGTGTAACACCTAAGACTAATTATACTCCTAATACTACTCTATTTTACCGAATTAACAAGGAAAAGGGAGAAGGAATTAAGGGAAAAACTAAAAATATGGTGATACACCAGAAAGTTTGAGGATCTCAGACTTGTTTGAACCACACAGATGGACCACGAGAACCACACACACCATACACAACCGACAAAGAAATATGTCAATGCAAATATTATTTTGTCCATTTTTTAAATAATAATGACCAACAAATATTACTTGCTTAGATTTACATTAACGATATTAGTGGAAACCATCCATGTATTCCTTTTTAAAATTTAATATTTTTTCTCTCATGAAAATTGATGTAAACTCTGGCCCACTCTCCATATACATGTAAGGTTGAATAAATTTGAAATATTTAATTTATTGCTTTGGTATGGTTCAAATGTGCATGAAACAAAAAATCCAAGGGTAAATACAGGGTCTCCCACGATGGAGACATCATCCATAAAAATAAGAGTATAATTTTTCTCATTGATCGGGAAAATATTGGTTGGGTTTGTGTTAGAATAAGTTATTCAAAATCCACGTCTAACTTTGCCCTTTCTATTCTAAATACCTAAGTTTAATTTATAATAAACATAATCTTATATTTTATAGTAATTCATAATTTAATATATATTTTAGAAAATTATTTAAAATCAAAACTCTATATTTTAAATTAATTAAATTGTTTGTAATATTTTATACATAAAATACAAATTAAATGTTGAATTAATCTACTAAAATATGAAACTATAATAAAATCTATTAATTTTAAATACACAACATTAGTGGTGCATTAGGAGGACATGATCCTTTGCTCGCGCCCTCGGCCCTCTGCTCGCGCCCATTGCCGCGCCCTCCGCCTCGGTCCTTTCTACGCGCGCCCTCTCTTTGCCCTACCCTAATGGTATCTACGCGCGCTTGCTCTCGATACACGCAAGCTCGCGAACACCGTTGATCCATGGGATCGATGCGGAGCTCTTCGACCATCTCCTCGGTCGTGGATCGACCTTGCCTTTCCCAATGTTGCACGTATCGTTCGGACGGTTCTGCAAACCCTAGCCATTTTCAATCACCATCCGGGGTGTTCTGAGAAAGGCGAGGTTCGTGGTGAACTCAAACAGGAGATCTCCCTGTTATTTCAATCTTTGGATAAAGAGATTAGCGCGAGTCTCTTGAAACCTCCTTCAAAGACGTCTTAAAATGCAAGGAATCCTCCATGAAACCTACAGACATCACCCCATGTATTACATTTGGGGAAGATGTCATTTCATCTGAGATTTACTACAAAGAGCATGCTCTGATTTGTAGATTTGGGGGTTTATGGCCCAGCGTTCCTGTTCTTCACGCATGGATCTCTAAGCATTGGACTCCATCTTTAACTGGTAAGATAGACTTATATCCGTGTGCTAAAGGCATTTTCATTATGGTTTTCTCTTCAATAGCTGATAAAGACATCATTGCTTCCAAGCTCTGGACTTGTGAGTCCAAATATTTGATCATGAAACCTTGGTTCCCATCCTTTAACCCGCACAGAGTCATTCTCATGGAAACATGTTTGGATCAGGTTGCCCCATTTACCTCTCCAATTCTGGAGTCATGAATGTCTGACAACCATTGGCAATACCTTGGGTACTACACTCCACATAGATTCTCAAACAACTAATTACACCCATACTACCTATGCCCGATCCTGGTGGAACTTGACACTGATAAAAATCTTCCTGCTACCATAGACCTTAGAGTGCAAAATAGAACTTGGTCACAAACTCTTGATTATGAAGGTCTACCTTTTCGATGTAGAAGGTGTTTTGGATTAGGACACACCTCTACTGCTTGTGGGATGGAAAACGTCAACATGAGAAGCGCAACTGGTGGAAAGACGCACTCCTGGAGCACCTGATTTTTGTGGATAGAAAGGATCTTGAATCTAAAGCAGTAGCTGAACCAAAGTCAACGAAAACCCCTTTATCCGAAACTCAGATTGTTAGAAACATGAAAAATACACAAGTCAGTTGAGGCGTAATGGAAAATGATAAATATCTCTCTCGGATAACAACGTGGTCGCTCCAAATGGGACAAATGCGACTAAGGAAAATACTCCTCCTTTGTTCTTCTCTCCAACCGCCAAGGCTCCATCGGGGTGGGTTACGGTCAACAAAAAGAAAAAAATCTACCACTCGAAGGGTAACGCCGCCTTGTTGATTCTTATCTCTGCTATTGGTCAGCCGGGTTTCATTGGTCTCATTTTTCTTGGCCGGATAAAGATTGCTTCCAATGGTGTTGTTATGCCATTCTTTGTTTGTTTGTTATACATCGCTTGTTTTTTTTGTTGCTTTGTCGGTTGTTGGTTTTTACTTTCTTGTGACGCTTCTCTGTGATCGGGCTTAATTGGTCTATCCGGATATTGATCCATCTCTTGTGCTTTAACTTTCAATTCGCTTCACGAGCCTTGGTGTACAAGAGTTTAGTCCATTTCAAAAACTATTTGCCAATAATAAAAAAACATTAGTGGTGCATTTACCATTTTAAATTAAGATTTTGATCTTATTTTACTTATAGTTTAATTTATGTATTTTTTTATTATTAAACCTATTAATATGGGTGTATTGCGATTAATTTAGGGGAGGATAAAAAATTGGTCATTTCTTAAAAATAAAAATGAAAATGTACAACACTCTCGTACCCTCAAATTAAATATGTTTGAACCTCAAATTAGACATTGGCCACTTATATTTAAACCTGAAATAATATATAAATTATAGGCATGGATATTATAATTATTAAAAAAAAATCATTTAAAAGGATTACGTGAAGGCTTCAAATTAAAAGTTTTAAGTGTTAAATTGTATGTTTTAAAGTTTTAAAAAGAAACATATGAAATCAAAGGTAAGACATTATATTAAAAGGAAATATGAAATATATTTTTACTAAAACATAAATATATAAAATAAGATTTAATGTTGGGTGTATGTATGATTATAATATATAACAGTATACCACTTGTGGTTAGGTTTTTATTACAAGGTTGGTTTGGTTTTATAGCAATCTATTTAGGTAATATTGTATTATATTAATAGGAGAGTTGTTTTTATTAGGGTGTTTTTTAATTAGCATGAAAATAATTTAAGAAAATTATTATAGATTATGGTATTTATATTTTCATTAAGCTTAGTAATTGATATGGGTTTATTGTTGATTATGAAAGAAATTTTTAGTATTATAGAAATAATACTAAAATGTACTCAAGAAGCATATCCAACGGAGGTAGTAAGGTATATTTTTAGATAGTATGTATGTATGTATTTCACTACACATTTTAGAGATTATATGAATATATATTAGGTGTGTAACATCCCAAAATTTCTTGTAAGTTAAATTAACTACGGTTAAGTCTAAATAGGATTAGACAAGATCCTCACTGGGTGTAAAATTCATTTGATTCGTCGTATCATGACCCACAGCTTCTGCTGTGGAGCATGACATTGTGGAACGAATAACCCCGCACCCACCTTGATGATCATTCCTAAAACATGATTAGGCCTTAATCTAGGTAAAACAGTTCATAAATGATAGTGAATCTTTCGATTATTTATATTTTGGTTACTTTATTTTAATCGGTTTGGTCGTCTTTTGTTTTGTTCGACTTTTGCAATGACCGTGATGAATACTGCCTCTGTTTTATTTGACAATGCTATATCAAACCAGCTAAGTTATGAGAATATTCGAATTATTATTTACGGACTTGGTGATTTTCATTTGTTTGAATATTTTATATGGAACATGAGAATTCGAATAATTATTACGATAACTTATTGTTGGCAATATGTGGGCTTATATTATGATGATTAATTTTACCATTAAAGTTAGGTATCAATTAAAAAAATGAAAAAAAAATGCATTATTAATTTGTGAAATTATATATTTAAATCTTAAAAGGATTTGGCATGTAAATCAAAAGTTAAAAAGAATAATAATAATATTATTTAATATTTAAAAACCGAGAGTTTTGAAAGGGACATGCCTTCATCGACACCGAGTATGTGGCATGCATTAACGCATGAAGCAACATTGGGAAGCCCAAAATCCTCCATTATAGTATAGTATCTTCATTATATTTTCTTTTATTTCTCCTTTGTTTGTTTTCATTTTTCTCTTAAGGAATACTTGCGTGAGTTTTGGAGGAAAGAAGGATTCAACTTGTTGAAGCGGAAAGAGTAAGAGGTTGTTGATTCTGGATTACTTGGACATGAATATTTTCTCCCTTCTCTCAGTAGCATTATTTGTAAATAATGAGGAAATACGTATTCTATTTAAAATGACAATTAAATGAATTTGTGAACAAATGATTTAATTGCTTGGAAATGAAATCTAAAAGGAAATTGATGGATTCTCGTATTCTCTTAAGTTTCCTTTGTGTGGTTTTAGCTAAACCTAGAAAAAACACAGATGGGTGTTCCTAATTAATTTTTATTTTATTTTATTTTATTTTTTATTTTTGATTTCTGAAACCCCAAATCGATTTACGCCTCTAGGTTTTATTACATCAAACAATAATTTATTTGTATAAGCAAAATGATTTTTGGGTAGTGTGAAAAATGTTTTTACTGACCATTTCATTATTTTACTTGATATATTTGCTTCCTGATTCTAATAATTTCTAAATAGAAAAGAAATTAATGTTTGGAACACACCGATTTGGATATGTACAAGTTGATTTCTATGTATGTATAATTTTATTACTTAATTGAAAAATAAATTAGTGTTAACATCTATGTAAGATGACTTAGTTTTTCTTAAGGGATTTCGTTGTTGGAAGTGTTAGAAACTTATTGTTTCTATTATATGCAAATAGACTTCAAAATTATCATCTTTTGTGATATGTGGGTTAATTTATTTTGTTGATCATCGCTTACACTGAAAGAACATGTTAAAATGATTTAATAGAGGTGTTTTTACACTATTTAGTTGGACTGCTCCTATAAATATATATAAATGTATTTTGATTGTTTGAAATAAAGTTATTGTGTGATTTATAGAGTTGCTCATTACCTAGAGGGAATATGTCTAATTGGTATTCGGAAATGATGATTTCAGACGGTTTGTTAAGTTGTTTGTTGATTGGAAGGTAAAAAAATAGTTGAATTTGTACCATGTGAAGCATGATTTGCTTGTGGTTTAATCGGAATTGGATGTTGAATGATTATGGTTTGATTATGTCTTGATTTTTGTGATTAGAGTGAAACATGATTGTTGAAATAGAAATTGGTTATTATATTTGTGTACATTCATAGTTGTATCTTGATGAAAAACATGTAATAATACATTCTCCGTTGTATTACCATACGTTTGTTGATAAAATAACATGTATATCCTTTCATATTTTATTAAATAATTCCATCAAGAAATGGAGGGGAATATTCATGCCAATTTATTTTGAATTGACAACATACCACTACTCCAGTCTTAAGGGCAATTAGCCATCACGTTCGGATATGCGGAAACTCGTGTTTTGTGAAATTTCATCATAGCATGGATCTAAATGAGATACTTGGATTTCAATTTGTAGAAGGATGAAATCCCATAATTTTGACTAAATTTATTGGGATCTTGGACCCATTGTTAATATTCAAACCTTACTATGTGAGAGTTACCGTAATAGTTATATATTTCACCTAAACGGCATATATAATTTATGATTTTAATAAAGAGATGATTACATTGTATGTAATAATAATCTCAATATGAGTAAATGATAAATACTAGAAATAAGAAATCTTACTTATCATAAATTGTTAAATTTATTTGTTTGATATTTGTCAATGTATAAAGCCGATAGTTGGGCAATTATTGTAGCAATCAATTGTCTTTAATTTCTAAATTAAATAAGATATTTAGTGGCGTAGCTAAATGAAGGAATAATTAAATATACATGTTTTAATATATATTTAATTTGGCCTTTCGGTAAACTTGGTATTTATATGATAAGATTGTAAATCTCGTTGTATAGAGAATGGAAGAGTATCGTTGTAAAAGGTAATTTAAGGTTAAAAACCAAGCATCGGGAAAAGAGAAACTAAATGGGAAGATAAATAGATAAAAAGATCTATCAAACATATTAAGAGATAAGTATTTGCAAAATGCTGAAATAGATGCATTTCAAAGCATAACGAATGTACTTATCTCATGATGATCCTAATTGGCCTTTGGCATTTATCTCGATATAAACTCTTACAAGATAAGTTAAATTGTAAATAAAGTAAATACAAACTATAAGATCTACATAACGCTGAAAATGATAGTTGTGAGGTGGTGGAAGACTTAAACTCATAAGACTAGTGTGTTGTCTTGAGTTTAGCCGTAACTTGCACGCAATGGCGGAAAACTTTGGCCAAAGTAATGCGTTAATGGTTGTGCATCGTCGATCACCTAGTCATCCAATTAAATTAAAATTCCTAGCACCACTGATCATGGGAAGTTGAACATTGAACATGAGGTAGGCAATGGTCGGATACCGAATAGAAAGTCGGAAAACTAGCTTCGAGGTAGACCTAAGGACTTTCACATGGTTCCCATGCCCAAAAAGGTTGAACCAAAATGCTAGTAAGCATTGTCCTCGAAGTAGTGGCAAAGAGAGATCGTGGAGATTTGGATACATCCTTCTTAGCCACATGGCTTATGCAGATATTATCGATATTGTCAAAAGAAAAAAATTTGATTTAAAGAATTTGATTAAATAAATTTGTATGATTACGCAACTGTGTAATCTATTTTTATGTATGTTTTTTAAAAAATCCTCCTTTTTCAGTTCTAATAATTTTGAGCGTTACAAGGTGAAATAATAATATGAGATAAGAGAATTTGCAAGATGGTTATTTTGCAAAATAAATGTTCCTTTCATCCCAATATATTCAATAACCATATTCAAGTTAACTTGAGGTATTAAATCATGTTCATAATGATTATCTTATTTAACTTGAATATAAATATAAACTTCTTCAAAATAATTGAATATACTAAATAATAAGAACATTTCATAGCTTTAATTATTAAGGAGTAAAGGGGGATGTATAGTAAAATAATAATCATTTTGACTAATTATGATATTATATTCTTAAGTATGAAAATTAAAATTAAAAAAAAAAATGGTTATATAAAGATAATAAATAACATCATAAATATTTTTTATGAATAAAAGTGGTGATATTTAAAATAAATAGTATTCAATATATATTTTTAGAAAAATATTACTCATTAAAGTATGGTTTGATAACATTAAGAATTAATGAAGTTTAACCTCAATGTTGTATTACAAATATGTAGGAGCATTTAATGTGGGTAAAAATAATTATAAAGAGTAATCATTTTTTTTTTTAAAGAATAAGATGAGAGATTATATGTATAAATTAATTTACAAAAGGGAGATAAACCTTTGGTTTTATTTAAATATACATGTGAATGTTTTATTTTATTTTATTATTTACATTGATGAAATATGCAAATTTTTAATATAAAATAGAAGGTGATAGAATTAAATTAGTGAATATAAAACCTATTTAATTTACTTATATACATAATGTAATTTTAGATTTAATAATAAGTTTGGAAATGCTAATAATAAGAGAGTGAAATGATTTAAAGAGTGAAGTAATTCTAATAAAGGATATTAAACTAAACCCTATATCTTTAAATTACCTCACTTTAATGAGAAAGACCAATAGTTGTCATAGTACTATGTAGTAGTTTTTTTTTTTTGACATAATAATTATGTAGAGTAGCAAATCACATCATGACATGTAAGACCTCTCACCCATGTACAAGTACAAAAAAGTCAATGTTCAACCAATTTCACCCATATTCAAGTATTGGTTTCCACCATGGTTGTAGTGTAACTCAAGTTTAGTATTTTAAATCAATTCAAAATATGGGTTTCCCTCCAATTGAACATTCCAAAGAAAAAATATAAGCTAATACAAATCTAAACTACATATTAGTGAAAAAATTACAATCTCATATGATAAACAATTTATTTTATGGAGGTGTACCACTACTAACCCCTCTCCCCAAATGATATCACAATACTTATTTTCGTATGAGCATGGCAAATGATGATGATCGTCATTCACTCCAAGAGTCATAAAAATTGGGTGGAGATAAACAATTCCTCGAACAAGAAGATTACTGAAAAAGACCAACTGCAACCCCAAATCTAATACGCGAGATTCAGATGTATTGGAGGCTAGGGCGTTAATCTTTTTCTACATTTAAATGGGGAAACACATTTTCTGCAAACACTAAAACCACATCCTGATAAGTCACCTTAAACCAGATTTGCGGTCTGTAATTCATGCAAATGATCTCTGCTGGTACACTCAAAACCCTAAAAATCAGAGGCGGGAGACATTTGTCTGTACTCTCAATAAAAATATTTCCTGGCTAAAAGCATCCTGTTGCTTGAATGAGGAATGTTCATAAGGCAGAGATAACATAAAATAAAACACTTTAATTCCATCGAAATTCAGAGCACCGCTTCACACGGCGCATATTTGAAAATAAAAGCCCTCGCACAGGGAAAGGCAACACTAAACGAAAGCAAACAAAGAAAATCAAAGATTGCAACAGAGAGTGATCAGATAGAGCTAATACAGAATGCCATCATTCCGGCAATCAAACCAGTAGGAAATCTTTAATCCTCATTTCACTCAATAAAAATACAAAACAAGTAAAAAGCAAATTTGTATAAAACAGGGCATCAGGTCTCCAAGGTGTTGGCATCACAGAATTTCAGCCGCAAATTACCCATTTTTAATTTTTCATCACCTGCCCCTCAAACAAAATCATGCGAATTCATGTTAACCCAACCAAACAATAAAATCACAACTAATTTGCAGACAGAGGGCCAACTCTATGGACGCAATTACGCAGACTCAATCCTGATCTTTGAAGAGCTTCTCACACTTAATACAAATGGCAGGGTTGCGGTATGGCATTTCCAGGATTTTGTAAGCTAGGGTTAGGGTTGAACGGAGGTTCGGAAGAGCTAGGTTTTGCCAAGAACGCACTACGGCCGTCGATTATTGACGGTTGATCGTGATCGTCCACGCGATAGGACTCCCTCCACGTTTACAATTTGTTTCTTTTACGGATGGATGAGATTTGACGGTCTAGAAAATTTGTGGACGGATTGTCAATGACCCAACATCTAGTTGAGTAGAGCAAATTTTTTGATAGGTGACGGTAATTATGGGTATTAGCGGGTGTATGTTTTGGGAGCAACGGGTGGATGTTCCTTGTTCCTATCCATGCATTAGAGTATTCTCTATAGTGGGATTATGAGTAGCAAAATATAATCGTGTCGTTAGCACATGTTTGGGGTAACCTAGAATCGAACTCGAGGATGAATAAGCCAATGTTGGTGTTATTCTTGAACAAAATCAAAATCAATGTCATTTTTCAATTATAAATAATTAAAAAAATTAAATTTAGGATCAAATGAAAACAAAATGTCAAAACAGAGTTTTATGAAATAATATGCTCGCTTATCAACCCTATTTTTGGACAAAATATTGTGGTTCTTAAATATTTGTAGTTGATATGCAAGATAGTTAACCAAATTGACGGTTTATTAAATAAAGTTTAAGTCAATAAGGAATGGGTAGGTATGTAATTAAGCTCTAAAATATGTTTGAAATAGGTAAAAATGCTTATGATGAGCGTTAAAGATCATCATTGATACACACATTATTGGTTTGTTTGATTGTTTTGTGGGTGGGAAATATTGTATTTATTTGTTATTTTAGACACCTAATTTTTAAAGTGGTATATTTATTTTTCTATAGATTTGTATTGTTCGTATGTACTTGTATGTAATTATTGGTTTATATTAGGTTTTTGTTATCCATATTTCGCCTACGGCAAAATATTGGATCGCCACGACTTCTGTGCGAGAAGAAAGAGAAGAAACGGCTCTGTTGCATGAATCATGTCTCAAGTCTATTTGATGACTCGGGCAGGTCTAAAATAAAAGGAAAAAGTCAAAGTTTGAACTTGAGTCAAACCAAAGCGGGAGTCGGAGACAAAAGGTGAAGCGCATCCCTACTAACCAAACGGTGCCACATATCAAGCCCGAGGAACAGGTCATGGGAATTTTTTTGGATTTTGTGATTCTCGTGGAAAAAGGGTAAAAGATAAATTATGAACCCGCAAACCCAATTTTGCCCTAATCTAGCCGACACGTGTCCCATATCAAAAGGGGACCCATTTTTCAAGTTGTTTTCCCGCCCTCCTATACGGACCCGATACAAACTTTGAAGGGGCATATCTTTCAACTCATGGCTCGAAATATTGCAAATCTGACACCGTTGAAAAGATCTCGGCCTCGCCCATGCCATGGAGGTCTGAAACTTTAATTTTGAGGAGGTTAGGTGAAGGAAAATGGAAGAAACGTCTTCGGGCCTTCAATGCAGGATCCATCTATCTCAACAACCAGATCGGATTCGATATGTTTTCGTTGTTTCCTCTTCCTTCAAGGCGTCGAACCAAGGATCAATGCAGTAAAGACGGATTTGGGGGCAGATTTTATCATAAGCATTAATAGCGGTGGTTGAGTTTTGACCTGCTTTTCCCACTTCTCTCTCTCTCTCTCTCTCTTTTCTTCTCTTTGATCAAATCTATAAATACAAGGGTAGGATTCATTGTAAAGGTTGTTATTCATTCTTCTTCCCTGCCTCCCCTCTTTCTTTCTTCTCCAGGGTCGAATGAGGAGTTCAAGCCTCCTCCCTTGGCTTTGTAATGGCATTTTCTTGCCTCTTGCCCGTTAATGGTGTATTGTGTGAATTCTTAGAGCAATAAAATATGTTTCGTGATGCGTTTTGTCCATCCTTTGCTCATTTTGTTGTCTCTTCTCACCTCTCATCATTGCAGGGTATATTGTGCATATTCTGATGTTTGTTGCGAGTCTGGGAGTTTGTGTTTAGTGGGTTTTGAAGTGGTGTTCTGTGTGAAATCTATCTCTCAGTCCATGGTGCATCTTGTCCACCCTCTCCTCTGCTCACCTCTCTCCACTTCGTAGCTAAGATTGTGACCAACATTTCCCTTTTCGTGGTGATATTACCTTGTTATTGTAGGATTTCCCTTTTTATGCACTTTCTCTCTGCTGTCCGTCTCTTGGCATTGTTAGGATAGGTATAGTTAGACGTCATTTCTACATTACGAGTAGTTTAGCATTAGGATCGAAGAAGAAGGCGACTATCTCCGAAGGGCCATCTCAAGTCCATGAAGTCACACAAACCTTGAGAGATGGTCCAATGTTATGCAAATCACACCAGATGAGTCTCGCCTTAGAAAAGCAAACTGTAGAAATCATCTCGGGGCGTCTTTGTGATTTCGCATTAACGGTTTTTACTTGGCATGTGTTTCTTAGTTACGTCGAAGGCATTGTATATATTAGACTCGGGGCTTGGTGACACGCATAGAACATCTCGTATCAATGACATAATATATTTTATGTCGGTTTCATTGTGATTTTTCCATTATGTATTTTTATTTGTTTCTACCATTTTAATTTTTGTACTTTTATCTATTGTTCACTGTGATACGTTCACCAATAGATTGCATTTATTTTCCATTGTATGACAAGTTGGTGTTTAACAAGAGGAGGCATCTAAGACTTCCAAAGAAATAAAAGTCCGTGGTGGTAAAAAAGTTTGAACACATTCAATCCCGTGCTCCCAAAGATTGCCCATTCTTCCTCAATCTTTGTTTTCATTTGCACATGGGAGTAGGAGTTTGTAGCTTCCTAAAGTGGCATTCCATTTGTAAAATTCCAAACACAATCGAAAGAAAATATGTTGGGGTTTCCCCTTCACTGGAGAGAGCATATGCTCAAGTTTAAAAAAATTCAACATATTTCATTAACTAAGAGATAGGTTACATATATAGTGGGAATATCTCCTATAATCAAGGTGATTATAGTCTTATTTGTTAGCACCACTTAGTCGGGCACGCTAACACATCACTCATATTGATGTCCAAGTGCTCACCCAAAGAGCGCGTAACCTATCAGGTCCCTCTTTGTTAGATCATGCAAGATTTATATTCATCATAAACCATTACGCAACATAGAGTAGAAGACATTGTAATACATATAGAATTCATGACAAAGATAATAACAATAAGGAGATTTGATCATTCATTGTATAACATATACAATCAATATCAAGATATGAATGCCAATGACACCTTGTTCATCTCTCCTAACCTTGGCAATCCATATTAGATCATCCATTACATTCACAAGGTCTCACATTACAAACATAGATCTCACACAAGCTCTCACACACTAAGTCATGTTACATACCCTCGTGTATCCCTCTGTTACACCCCGCTTTACATAGACATGACAACTATATATAGCTAATGGGAACTTGTCCTTCACCGTTTTACAATGCTTTAATATATTATTATACTCTTTTATACTTAGTCTGCATGTACCTTTAATCTGCGCTTTGGTCTTCAATGGTTTTCTTCTCCATGTGTGATATTAAATAATTACTTCACCTCCATGCCATCCTTTATTTAGTTGCATCTCGCACATGCGTACTCTTTCTTTATCCAAAGCCATACGCATGTTCTTTAAAGTTTCTTTTATCCAATTATAGCATTTCCTTGCTTATCACACCATCTTTATTTTTTCTATTTTTAGTCGTTCTCTATTTTTTGGCTATATGTTGTTTTATGTCCCTCGCGCATGGACCTTCGTGCATCCACTTCTCATACACATGCGCACACACCTTCACACATTGTTCTATACTAGTGTTATTTCTCCATTTTGTTGTTGTGCGCACCTTTGCACGTGGCTCATACTTAACCACTTTCCTTGGCCCAACATTACCCCACACTAGGGATATTGTCCATTCTCGGAAATATAATGAATCAAAGAATAAAATAATTCTGAAGAAAGTCCGAAATAATGTTTGAATGAAAGAATGTGGCAATACCCCAATAAGATAAAAGAATAAAGAATTTTCTTTATGCGTGTCAAAAATTAGGCTTTCACGATGGTAGAAGTTCTAGGAACTCTAAGTTAATTCCCTTCTCCAGATGCTTCCACTCTTCAATCTCACTGGATACCCTATCTGGAGTTATCTCAATGATATCTAGAATCTTTTCCAGAGTCAATTCATCAGGTCTTACCCTTCAACTCTTTTATTATGACATCCCATTCTGTGGCGATGCCCTTCAAACCATCTACCCCGCATAACACCATTATTTGGACTTCGTCAAGCCTTTCTTCGATCTTGTCATGCTTAGCCTTTATTTCCTCTTTCTTTTCACTAACTTCCTACAAAACCTTCTCGGACTCAACCCTATTTGTTAATAGTGAGGCCTGAAGTTTCTTCAATTCTACCTCATCCTCAACAATGCGTGCGTTTAAGATCATTGATATATCCCGAAAGTTTGTAAAAATATTTTCAGCCTTTCACGTGGCTTCCTTCAATTCTAGTCCAAGTGTTGTATATTATTCTAAATTTTTCTCTGCCTTGGCTTTATTTACACTTTCCCACTCTTTTGTTATAGGCCCTTTCCCATTATTTACCTTTATCAGCAGTAGTTATACCAATTCTTCTAAGTAATCCATTTCTGTATTATGGTCCTGTCTAGCTTGTGCTACAATATTTGGGCATGTGCACACAATATTATTAACAAGGTTGATTGTTTTATTATATACAACTGCCACCTCCTTCTTTGCATCGCTTAGCTCCTCTGCTAGCCATTGATTCTTTCTATCCTTTCTCTCCATGTCCTTTGCATTCTTCTTATTACGACACCATTGTCATGTTTCTCCTTCCTACCTTAGTGGCCATTTTATTCAAGGCATTACATACCTACTCATTTGATAACCGACTTAAGTCTACCACTTTATAGACCTTAGTTGGGTCCTTTTTGATGTGTAAGTCAAAGTTTGAATCCTTCTTCACTTTAAACTCAGTCTCCTCCATATGTGTTTGTAATTCCTAAGAGAGCATCTTTCATGTGTGCGGGTGAGCCTCAATGTTATCAAACATCTCCCCAAAAAAAAGTTGTTCCGTAGGCACTAAATTATGGAATATTGCCTTGAGGAGCTTAGTTGTGTCATCTATATATGACATCTCTAGGGATACCAACAGAGTCTTCCTTGGCCTCCTTCCTCATGCGTGCTTCCTTTGTGATGTCTCTTGTCCAATATCATGTTATGCGTGACCTATTCCTTCCCCCGTGCCTTTCTCTCCAAGTCTTTGGCCCTATGGCTCCTCTTCATCACATGCTTCTTCATGCTCTTCTTCATTCGCATTCTCTTCATCTTGGACTCCCTCTTCATGTTTATGTTTAAGCTCTTCTTGATGCTTGCTCTGAAAACGTGTGTTGTATTTTTTTCACTTTTAAAAGTTTCCAAAGATCGTGATTTTCTTAATCAATTTTAAGTATTCTAAGCTCCACAAATTGATTAAATTCTGATTATTATGCATCCATAGAAGTGCGGAAAACTTGGGTAACAAATAAATAATCAGAACTGAAAACACTCAGATAACAAACAAGATTGTTTACGGGGTTCGGAAATTCCTACGTCCCCGGGTTCGGATTGAACCGATCCATTAATAATATTGAAATGTAAGTACAATAACTCTTACAAACAACCAATAATGAATCAAAACCTGCAAATGAGCTGATCAATGTCCCAAGAACTCTGAAAAATAGCAGAAACTATCCCAAGAACGATCCGTGGCTCCTACAGTGTTTTCACAATGTGATCTCCCTGCAACTGTGTTAGAAAAACACCTAAAAATGGAGATTTAAAAACATTCTATGAAAACAAATCATATATCTGAGATCATCTCTGAATTCTGAACACTTTTCATGTTTACACCAAGTCACATTTCGGACCAAAAGTGCATTGAAATTCATGTTTTCCAACTAGCTGTCTTGTAGATCCATGTTAAAAAATTCATTCAAAGCTTCCAAAAACAGGATAAACTAAACAAAAATATCAAATCTTACATCATTGGAATCGTCTTAGAATTTCCTTCATTTCATCTTTTTACTCCGAGTTCCCAATCTGAGTGCAAGGCCTTCAAAAATGGCATTTTCAGAGATCTAGTCCTTATCCTCCTTGACCCCCCTTTGCACAGAGATAAGAGCTCTTTATATACCCGCAAACTCATTTCTATCCCATCCGAGATGGGCGGCGGGTTGGTTGGCATGATGTGTTTGGGAGCCCGAGGTTAAGGGTTCAAAACCCAGTGGTGCTATTCTTTTGGCGGTGTGGGATAAGGTTGTAGGCTTATTAAAGCCTTTTCCACGCATAAATAGTGGTCAAAGGACCACTTGAGGCTTAACCGCCCCCATCTCAACCGCTTCATCCTCCATCCTTCCACGTGGAAACATCCACACATGGCTTAATGCCCCCTAACAACCGCTTCACCACCTTCCACGTGGACACTTCCACTGCTTACCACTACGTGGTCATAACATTGAGTTTGGCGGTTTAATACTAATGTATAAACATTAATATGTATTTTTTGTGGCATAATGCATGGTATGTGGAATTTGGGAATAATGCACGCAAATAATTACAAGGTAATTTGAAATTCGACCCACATGAATTTGAAATTCGACCCACATGAAATATGGCGAATAAGACCACCTGTCGACCCGCGATTGGAAAATCGAACCAACCATTTCACGATTGTTGAAGATCGGTGGATAAAACCCCTTCCATTTTGCCAAAGCCTTTTGCCACGTGTCGCAGTGCGATTGGTCCAATATTGACCAGTTGACCAGAGTTGACTTTCTGTTGACTGAACTTTGACCGACATAACTAGAGCTCCCGATGTCCGTTTGCCGCGTTCTCATAGTCGTTGGAAAGCTCTCAAGATGATATTTTGCACTGATACCATTTAGGGATGTTTATTTAACTTTCAAAAATGATCCCATGATCACACCTCCCCACTGAGAAAGGCTTTTTGTCCCAAAAAGTTGTTTATCAACCCAAAAATAATGCTATCTCTTCCTGCATTGCACAAACACATACAAGAACTTGAAATAACATTATAGGTTAATAAAAATGCAAATAGTTGATTAGCTAATTACATAACCGATCAAATAATAACACCCAATTAAGCTAGTGTTCAATCAAACGTTGTAACCACTCGCCAACTCGACACAACCGTGATCTCTGTCATACCCCATACCGTAATGCCATCACAATTAATCGACCGAGATAATATCATCCATCCTATTACGGAAAGCTAGTGTTCAACTGTCACTTTGTGATATGGACGATTACCAAAAATTACAATTCCATAACACGATCAGTGTACAAGACATCTAAATTGTCCACAATTAGGCTAGTGCCCACTACCCATCTGAAATCAGAATAACTACAAGTATTCACTATCGAATATAAAAGACTATCAACGCCTTGAAAATAGCTATAGTCAACAATCCGAATCAACATGAATATGTCGAAACATCAGTATCGCCATCACAAATAATAAGTCAGATAATAACACCCATCTATAATGGAAGCTAGTGTTCAACTGACACTTTGTGATTATGCTGATTACAACTGCAAGTTTCAAATTTAGACATGCTACTGATGCCTATCCCTGCATACTGTTTTCAACAATGGAACTACCAACCAATCTGAGAAACCAAAACATGAGTATGATGAACCTATCACTCAAATCTTCTCTTCAGTTGTTTCCATTCATTTTCAAAGCTTAAATATCAACTTAAGAGCAAATCCTTATCAATCAAAAGGAATCCCTAAAATATAGCTTTGAATTTTTTTTTTGCTTGCCTACTATCAACAATTTACTGTAGTGCAAATATAAAGTTGAGGAGTGTTTTTCCCAACCAATCACTTGGGTTTTTCCATTTTGGTTGTTTTACCTTCTCAATACCAAAATGATTTTTAGTTAGGTTTAGCACTGTTGGTTTTACAATATTGTTCTTTTTAACAACTTTCCAATTTTGTTGTTTAGGAACAAACCAACAAACCTTAACATCATGACCATTCCTATTACAATGGGAACAAAATTTAATTTCCCTGTTTTTAGGATTCTTACCCATTTTACCATTCTCAGAATTCTATCTACGAGAATGATTCCCTGTTTAGGAGAGGTAACATTCTTGCCATTTCTCACCTTTCCTTGGTGAGATTGGTCTTTAGCACCTGCCTTATCATTCACAAAAGGCATTAACTTCTTAATCAAATTTTTCCTCTTCCAACAATATGCAACAAAATGATTAGTACCTTCACAAAATGTGCAAGGGAAAGCATATTTCTGCCTACCAAAGCTATATTATTTCAACTGAAAGAGTGTATTAAAAGTTTTAGGATTTGATTTTCCCTTAGTGTTATTTTTAGTGTATGTGGAAGGAGGTGGAATCGATTACCTCTTTTACTGTTTTCTTACACCTTTCATTGTTCCTCCCGATGGTGGAATCCTATAATTCTAGTGGCGTAGATCCTTGGTTGTTAGAAGCTTGTCTTCCTTCCGGTTTCCGCTTTGGAACTTTCTCCAATTTCCATTTTTCCACTAGAATAACCCAAACCTGTAAACCGAGGCTGATCCTCTACTGCATGCTTGGTTAGCATCACCTTGTCCATTTTACCAAGGACCTTTTCGTTAAATCCCATCTTAACCATTAGCTTATACCCAATTCCCTTAGTGTGTTTTTTAAAGCGACCCAAAGGAATATCTCGAAATCGAATGAGAGGAAGAATTAAAATGTGAACAACTTACAATGCATTCTTTTGTCATAGTACTGCATTTGATTTGAAAGGCATTTCCTTCTTATGTTCACCTTGTTGCAGCTTTTTTAGGAGGACATCCTTGGTCCGTATTTCTTCCTGTAACTCTTTAACAAAGCCCATCAACTTCTTGCTCTCTTCAAGCATCTTGTTAACATACTCCTCTTTCTTGGTTATAGAGGATTGTGGCTCAGACTTTTAACCACACTATTTCCTCTTCCAAGGACTAAAAATTATCTCTCGAGAAAGAGTTTTCTTCTTGGAGTTGGCTTTATTTATGGCTTCAAGCTCATCCAGATTGCTCTGTTTGGATGACTTGCCCATGATTCTTGGTTCTTGCAAACACAACTGTACTTCCAAACGCACACTGCAAAAGAAGATTAACAAGCCCCAAAATGTTTGCACGACGTTGAAGACTGAAATCAATATTGAAATCAAGCCGAATTTCCAAACACAATTAGAAGCTAATCGACAATTTAAGCTCGCTCCGATACCAAACTTGATCTGAAAACGTGTGTTGTATTTTTTTCACTTTTAAAAGTTTCCAAAGATCGTGATTTTCTTAATCAATTTTAAGTGTGCTAAGCTCCACAAATTGATTAAATTCTGATTATTATGCATACATAGAAGTGCTGAAAACTTGGGTAACAAATAAATAATCAAAACTGAAAACACTCAGATAACAAACAAGATTGTTTATGGGGTTTGGAAATTCCTACGTCCCCGGGTTCAGATTGAACCGATCCATTAATAATATTGAAATGTAAGTACAATAACTCTTACAAACAACCAATAATGAATCACAACCTGCAAATGAGTGATCAATGTCCTAAGAACTCGAAAAATAGCGAAACTGTCCCAAGAACGACCCGTGGCTCCTATAGTGTTTTCACAATGTGATCTCCCTGCAACTAGGTGTTAGGAAAACACCTACAAATGGAGATTTAAAAACATTCTATGAAAAAAATCATATATATCATCTCTGAATTACAACACTTTTCATGTTTACACCAAGTCACATTTCGGACCAAAAGTGCATTGAAATTCGTGTTTTCCAACTAGTTTGTCTTGTAGATCCATGTTAAAAACGCATTCAAAGCTTCCAAAAATAGGTTAAAAATCAACAAAAATATCAAATCTTATATCGTTGGAATTGTCTCAATTGTCTCGAGAATTTCCTTCATTTCATATTTTTACTCCGAGTTCCCAATCGAGTGCGAGGTCTTCAAAATGACGTTTTTGAGAGATTTGGTCCTTATCCTCCTTGACCCCCTTTGCACGAGAGATAAGAGCTCTTTATATACCCGAAAACTCATTTATATCCCATCCGAGATGGGTGGTGGGTTGGTTGGCGTGATGTGTTTGGGAGCTCGAGGTTAATAGTTCAAAACCCAGGCTTTATTCTTTTGGCGGTGTGGGATAAGGTTGTAGGCTTATTAAAGCCTTTTCCACGCATAAATAGTGGTCAAAGGACCACTTGAGGCTTAACCACCCCCATCTCAACCGCTTCATCCTCCATCCTTCCACGTGGAAACATCCATGCATGGCTTAATGCCCCCTAACAACTGCTTCACCACCTTCCACGTGGACACTTCCACCGCTTACCACTACGTGGTCATAGCATTGAGTTTGGCGGTTTAATACTAATGTATAAACATTAATATGTATTTTTTGTGGCATAATGCGTGGTATGTGGAATTTGGGAATAATGCGTGGCAAATAATTACAAGGTAATTTGAAATTTGACCCACATGAATTTGAAATTCGACCCACATGAAATATGGCGAATAAGACCACCTGTCGACCCGCGATTGGAAAATCGAACCAACCATTTCACGATTGTCGAAGACCGGTGGATAAAACCCCTTCAATTTTTTCCAAATCCTTTTGCCACGTGTCGTAGTGCGATTGGTCCAATATTGACCAGTTGACCAGAGTTGACTTTCCCGTTGACCGGACATAACTAGAGCTCCTAATGTCCGTTTTCCGCGTTCTCACGATCGTTGGAAATCATCAAGATGATCTTCTGCACTGACACCATTTAGGGATGTTTAGGGAAATTTAAAAAATGATCCCCGATCAATGCTCTTCTTCATGCATGGGCTCTTCTCAATCTTCCTCATCGACATCATAGATAAGGTGAGGTTGTTCATCCTCTATTGGGTTACGCCTACGTTCTTCTTTATTTGTAAATATTTGAGGGTGCACAAATTTCTTTCATCACATCTCCACCTTTGCATCCTTTTTCGTGCATTATGGTCCAAAGGCAAATTCTACCTCATCTTCTTCTTCTTTGGGAGGGGTGGACTCACACCCACACTTTGGAATTTTGATAGTTATCTTCTCTGATGGAGGTGGTGGAAGATTGGTGTCACACACTTCCGACCACCTTTCCATCCTTGAGCTTGGGCTTTAGGTAAATATAAAACATGCACACCTATTTTTCCTCTGCCAATGTCATGATGGGATTTAAATTCATAGTGTTAGATTTTATCATCTCTACATAGAGTGCCCTTGTTTCACATCTATATGTTTTGTGAAGTGTGTGGTGGTCAAAATCTACTCTATTTGCATTGAAATTTAGTGGTTGCTTTGAAATTTAGCGGTTGAACATCTTTAATCTTATTTATCATGCTCTTGAAGTATCTTGCAGGTGAATGCAAATATTAGTTTGTACTGGGCCGCATTTCTCCATTAATCAACAAAAATATCCCAAGGCAAAAGCGTTGCATAATTACAAACTTTGCCACCCCACTCAACACTTTGAACAACACTCTGGCACACGCTACTCATTTTCAAAGGCATCATACAACCTTTTGTACTAGTTATCCAAGCCCAATTTGTACACATTACTAAACCCACTAGAACATGTATACTTTTCAAACTTCTTAGCCGATGATCAACTTTCCATGGGTTGCTCCCATCCATCGTCATTGAGACCATCCGACATGCCTATCTCCCAAAACACTATAAGGAGAAAGATCAATCCCCAAGTTATCTTCTCACCTTTCTCGTGTTGGATCCTTACCTCCTCAACAATGCATTCTATGATGTACAATGTTATGTTATACTTGGTCCCTTGTGCCATCTTCTATGTAATGTGAAGAAACATCTTATTAACTTCATACCATTTCTCAACGGTTCCTAATTTATAGCTTACTAGGCATGTGGCTACTCTTATGCAGGTCGATAATATTAGATATGTCGAATGCACGGCCTCCCCTCTAGTAATGCAACTACGTGGTTTTATTTTCTATTGCGTCCTCATTGTGCACATCTAGGGTAATCTCTGTGCCTCTATCACACAAATCTGTTACTCTACCAATTAGTTGTGTGGTGATGTGCATCCTTTTGCTAGCAAAGTATAAATAGTCCTCATGGACCCTAGACATTATGCAACGCTCAAAATTACAAGAGCTAAAAAATGAGGATTTTTTAACACATAAACATAATAACAAATTACACAACTGCAATTGTACAAATTTATTTAATCAAATTCATTAATCAATTTTGCTCTTTTGATCTATCCGATAACATCCATGTAAGCCATGTGCAATTGAGAAGGGTGTATCTAGATCTCCATGATCTCCCTTCGTCACTACTTCAAGTGACAATGCTTACTAGCATTTCGGCTCAACCTTTTAAAGGTCATGGGAACTATGTGAAAGTCCTTGGGTCTACCACGAAGCTAGTTTCCCGACTTCGTATTCCGGTATCCGACCATTGTCTACCTCATGTTCAGTATTTCAACTTCCCATGATCAGGTTACAGACAATTTTTTTAATTTAATTGGAGGACTAGGTGATCAGACAATGCACAACCATCAATGCATTACTTTGGCCAAAGTTATTCGCCACGTAGGTTACAGATAAAACTCAAGACAACACACTAGTCTTATGAGTTTTAAGTCTTCTCGCCACCTCATAACTATCCCTTTCACAATTATCTAGATCTTTATAGTTTGTTTTTATTTTATTTCCAATTAAACCTATCTTACAAGAGTTTAAGTTGAGATAGATGCCAAAGGCCAAATAGGATCTTTATGAGATAAGTACATTCATTATGCTGAAATGTAACTATATCAAGATTCCGCATGTACTTATCCCTTAATATGTCTAATGGATCTTTTCATCTATTTACCATCCCATTTAGTCTCTTTTTTCTTGATGTTTGATTCTTTAACCTTAAATTACCTTTTTACAACGATACTCTTCCATTCTCTATACAACATGATTTACAATCTTATCATATTAATACCAAGTTTACTGAAAGGCCGAATTAAATATATATTAAAACATGTATATTTAATTATTCCTTCGATTAGCTACGCCACTAAATAACTTATTTAATTTAGAAATTAAAGAAAATTGATTGTTACAATAATTGCCCAATTATCGGCTTCATACATTGATAACTATCAAATAAATGTATTCAACAATTTGTGAAAAGTAAGATTTCACAACTCAAGTATTCATCATTTACTCATATTGAGATATTATTACACACAAAGTAATCATCTCTTTATTAAAATCATATATTACATATGCCGTTAAGGTGAAATATATAACCGGTATAATAATTCTCACATAGTGAGGTTTGAATATTTACAATGGGTCCAAGATCCCAATAATTCAGCCAATAAATCAAGGATATCATCCTTTCACCAATTGAAATCCAAGTATCTCATTTAGATCCATGCTACGATAAAACTTCACAAGACATGAGTTTCCGCACATCCGAATGTAACGGCTAATGGTCCTACAAGACTGGAGTAGTGGTATGATGTCAGTTCAAAATGAATTGGCATGAATATTAACTCCATTTTCTGATGCAATTAATTAATAAAATATGAAAGGATATACATGTTGTTTTATCAACAAGCACATGGTAATAACTGAAAATGTATTACTACCTAGTTTCTATAAAGATACAACTATGGATGCACACAAATAGAACAACCAATTTCTATTTCAGCTGATCATGTTTCCCTCTAATCACAAAGGTCAATACATCTATATTCCAACTTCAATCAATAAGCATTTGACATTTAAAATTTCTACATAACTTCGTAAAAACAATATGATTAAGAAGAGTATTTTTTTCAATCAATGAGCAACTCTACAAATTAGCACAAATATCACCATATTTACATCACTTTAACATGTTCTATCTGGTAAACAAACAACCCAACCAACAATATAGTAGCACCATGGTTACATCATTTAAACATACTCTTTTTAGTAAAAGAACAACTAATAATTTCTTTCATAAGATATCATTATTTTAAACCCAATCATGCCTCCAATTACTCCTTGGTGCATCTCGGTCAAGCTGTCCTGGCTTTCATGCCCTTACCAAGACAAGCAATTTCTTTTTCACAATCTTACAAGAATCCAAGTCATATTGTCAGGCTGGAAGTTACAGGCTAAATGCCTTTTTTTTGTAATTATTCACACATAACAAGACACCCTCATTTATACATGAACCGATTTAGTGGTCCATAATAATAAAATTTCTGGAAAATGCAGCCCCATGCAAGAGCTTTGACACCCACAAATTATCATTTAAAAGATCTCAATAAATTAAAAATCAGACCTGCATATAACAACCAAGAAGAAAAATACAAAACCCCAACTGGTTGCATACCCATATTGATTGGGTTACCCAAATCGATTTGTTTACAGAAAACACACAACCAAATTTCAGTTTAACAAAATGAAAACCCACAAGCACAAATCAATTTTAAACACACAAATTTATAAAACGTTTTCCTTCTTCCAGTACAGGAAAAACCCAACTCTTTTCCTTTTGGTTATAATTTATTTTAATGCAAAGAAGGAATTTTTAACCTTTCTTTTACTTTATTTTTCTGATCAAAACCCAAAACCCCATCTACGTATTTTTCTAGGTTAGGTTAAAACCACACAAAGAAAACTAAAAAGAATACAAAATCCATCAATTTCCTTTTCATACTTCATCTCCAAACAATTAAATCAAAAGTTGTCCACAATTTCCTTGATTGCCATTAAAAACAAAATGTGTATTTCCTCATTTTTTTTTATAAATAACGCAGAGAAAGGAGAAGATATTCATGCCTGAAGTAAACCCAGAATCGACAACCTTCTACTCTTCCCGCTCTAACAAGTTGAATCCTTCTTTCCTCCAAAAATCACACAAGTATTCCAGAAGGGGAGAATGAAAATAGATGAAGGAAAAATAACAAAAATATAATGAAAGAACTATAGTTGGGCAACGATATTGAAGAATTTTGGGCTTCCCAATGCTGGTACGTGTTTTAGTGCATCTTTACACTTGTGCCATGTGAAGGTGTTTCACTTTATGAAACCCATAAATTTCAATAACTAAATAAAACTTTTGGCTTACATGCCAAATCCCTCTAATATATATATATATTTTCATACATACATTTTTTTTTACTTTAGTTGTTACCCAACTTAATGGTTAAGTTAAAATTAACCTTCATAATACAAGTCCACATATTTCCAACAATATATTACCATAAAAATTAGTTGAATTTCCAGGTTTATATAAAACATTCCAATACGAAAATCACCAAGTCCGTAAATAATAATTTGAATATTCTCATAAAGCTAGCTTGATATAGCATTGTCAAATAAAACAGAGACAATTATCATCGCGGTCATGCAAAAGTCGAACAAAACAAAAGACGACCAAACCGATTAAAATAAAGTAACCGAATACAAATAACCGAAAGATTCACTATCATTTATGAACCGTTTTACCTATGATTAAGGCCTAATCATGTTTTAGGAAGGATCATCAAGGTGGGTGCGGGTTATTCGTTCATGATGTCATGCCCAGTAGCATAGCCGTGGGTCATGATATGACGAACCAAATGAATTTTACACCCAATTATGATCTCATCTAATCTTGTTTAGACTTAACCGTAGTTAATTTAACTTACAAGAAAATTGGGATG
Source organism: Taxus wallichiana var. yunnanensis (assembly GCA_018340775.1). NCBI lineage: Eukaryota > Viridiplantae > Streptophyta > Pinopsida > Cupressales > Taxaceae > Taxus > Taxus wallichiana. Next base: position 122,250,322 of record CM031233.1, on the reverse strand, counting down.
TTACACATTATCCATTGGAACAAGTGCACAACCTCGCCAAATAATCGTAACCCAAAAAATTGTAACACTTTGACATCCATCAAGGTCTTGCACACCTTGTCATAAAAATTATCTTCCCTTTTGGTGTTCGCTGTCTCATTTCTCTCAAGACATCATTTTGAATGTATGTTTCATGGCCTTGTGCACGGTGGTTATATGCACGATTTTACACTTCCATAGCTGTGATGCCCATGGTTTTCCCACAATCACCTCTTGTAGATATTGCATTTCATAGAACTAGTCATTTGGTCCTTCCTCTACTACCTTCCTAACCTTTGGTGTCATTGTTTACTTTGTTTGAATCTTTTACAACTCTTATATCCTACCATTTTTCTCCTCCTTAAGTGCCAAAACCCAAAATTTACTTGCTCAAGTCGTTCTTCAAACTTGTCGATCAAAATCAGTCATTCAAACCTACTCCATGCCCTAGCTCAATCCTGTAAATCAACCTTGTGACCTAATCTTGCAAGTTTCACCCTCATCACTATTGAACCCTAGCTTCACAACCCTTCCTCCCAACTCTTCCACTCCACACGACTTGACTTCACCCAATAAGCTCTAATTCTATTTGAAGGATTTTTGGTTGATATCCTTTGTCACAACTATAGTTTTCTCTGGTTCATACTTTGCTCATACTTGTTATCGATTTGCAAGAGCTATTTTGTGCACTAATTCTCAAATATCAAGGTAAGAATGACTTCGCTCACTCTTTTTTTTATATATATTTTCAAATTTTAAATACATTAAATGCACTCACCTACCACCTCTTTTTAGATTTAAAATGTCTTTTTGTTTTCTCGCTTTTTCCTACATTTTCCCACCTTTTCCCATAAACCTTTGTCACGCGCTGCAATCCATAACCTTATGGAAAACTACTATTTCCCATGCTACATAACCTCTTGTTTGTATCCTCCTGCGCCATACACATTCTTCGTTTGCACCACTTGCTAAGTAGTTTTCCTCCCTGTGTTGCCTCCCTCACGTTATCTGTGTGCTTTACAAAATTTCCTTCACCAATGGATAAGGAACAACATAGAAAGAACCAAATCCCGAGAACTTCTATAAACACCAGTTCCTATAACAAATGCTAACACATGGGAAGCATTATCCCCTTACAGTGCTCTTCTCCTTGAGATCATCAATTTTTAGAATCGAGACACAAAGATTGCACAACCCCGGAATCTCCCTTCCAAATTAGTTTCCGATCCTAGAATCGGTCTAGACCTATAGATGCAAGTTGAGTCATTATCTAAACCCTATCTATCACTCTTGTTTGTATTTCATTTGTTTGATCTTGAATGTTTACTATTATATCTATTTAATCACTAGTGCCCTTATCTTATATTCAATTTCATTAAATCATGCCAAAGAATGTGACTCAAATGCAAGTGGTACAATAGTAGTGATGTATGCAAAAGAAGTCATGGGAGAAGAAGTGGATGCGGTAGAGGCATAAGTAGTATTTGAAGTTGAAGACATACATGGAGGACTATAAGAACAAGTACTCCTAGATATACCATTTACAATCGAATAATTGTTCAAAAATATAGAGAGATCATGTGCACTAAAGGGATGATATAGGATCTTATGAGAGTGATATCTATGAGAAACAATGTGTGAAATAACATGCCTATCAAGAGACACAAGAGAGTTGGAGCCATGAGAGGCAACATGTGCAACCAAAGGCCTATTGGGAGAACTAGTATGGCTAGAGTGGCTAGACATAGTGTGTATAAGCAAGGTCCTAGGAAAGAAAGTAGGAGGGATAAATATATTGGGGACTATGTGAAATAAAACACCTATTTGTAAAGGCACTTGGGGTAGGAATATAAACTCTAGAATGACTAGAAAATCTAGGAGAAGGAACTTCAAAAGGATCACCACAAATTGTGAAAACTTGTTGATTATGAATAAACTTGACACATTGGTGAATGATGGACGGAATATCCATAAGATAATGTAGCCAAGGGATACCTAGATGTAATGCACTAAAGCTAAGAGTAGAAATAATCAAGAGTGAAATTGGTGTAGTGATAAAACCAATAATGATAGCTAAAATAATGCATCAATATTGAGGATTGATATTAAATGCAAGAATATTTGAAAAATTCCAAGATATTGAAGTAGTGTGAGGGAGAATACATTATCCTTGTTATGTGGATCAACCAAAACATTGCATATATGTACTTCATTAATAGAGACAGAATGGACAACTTGTATCAAAGACAAATGTGTCATCTATATTAGAGTCATTGAAAGTGATAAGTGGTGTAGAAGATGATGTGTTATTGATAGTTCCAATCATTGTATCTAATGGATGATCATAGGAGGGAAGTGGCTGCATCAAATGATCATTATTGTGCACTTTTGAAGTAGATTTTTCATTTTTATGCTTAGGAAGTGGATCATTGAATATTTTCAGTTTGACATTATCATTGGTTGGCTTAGAAGATTCAGTGGGATTATCCCATTTAATTGCATTTGAGTTTATGAGATCTTGGTTGATGTGGTGAAATTTGATACACATATTGGTGAGGAGGTGAGCAATACACTAATGATAATCATAACAAACATTGGCATCAAAACTTTTACTTTGAGGATTTCACACATCAACTGAAATGGTGGAGGGCGAGAAATGGGATTACAATTAGTAATTGTTTCAATACAATATGCGGGACACAAGGTAAGTGAATAAATTTCTTCATGTGGGTTGAAATTATAGCTTAGTTGGTTGAGAAATAACATTGACAATGTACTTTGAAGAAGCCATAACATAATTAGTCTTTCCTTTGAATGTGGATTTTCTTAGAAACTTGGCATTGTATGTAGGAGCCCTAACAACGTAATTGAGTTTATTCATATGTAAGACCTTAGCTTCGTTCTGTTTGAGTGTATGACATAGATGTTCAAAATATCAAAACTTGTCAAATATGATTACTTATTGAAAAAGGAGAAAGTAAATCTTATGCAAAGAGATATTGTAATCCACTATCATCTAAGATATTGATCATCTTAGTAAGCATGGTCTTCTAGCGCAAGAAATAATTGTTGATAGGTGAATTATATCCTTGTCAATAGATAGTTATGCGTAAGAAGAAATTTTTCCCAATTTTTATAGATAATTGTGCTAAAATAGATTTTCCAAAGTAGTAAAAGTGCATAGAGTGTGTGGGTAGATAATAGAACCATTACGGTGTAAAGTACTTAAGAATTATCGGGGAGAGCTTGACGAGTAAGATTTCAAGAGAGGCGTAATCAAAGCAAGCCACATGAAATGAATGAAAATGTTCAAGAAATCCCCTTTGCCATCATATATAGGGAGTTTAGGAGAAATAAAACCAATAGGTAAAGTGTAAGAAACCACTTGAAGTGCAGTGGATTATGAATCAATTGAGGAAAATCCATAACATGAGAAGAAGTGGATGTACTTTGCTTTGTAATTGTAATATTTGAGCTTGTAACATATGAGTAAGTGTTTTAAGAGCCTATGTGCTAGATGAATAAGTGTGAAAACAATTAGGAGTGGATATAAGATGTGTAGTAACAACAGTGGTTGTAGGAAGGTATATATAAAAACATTGTGCATTAAAGGATTAGGTTCCCCCAAGGATGTAGGCACCATAGATGTAGAAGTAAAGGAGGTCTCTATATAAGAATATGAAGCATGCTTAAGTCGATCTCTTACAACAAAAAGAAGAATATCAATATTGGCAGAATTTTCTTGTAAAATGTGTGCAAAATGTTGTGCCTCATCTTTGGGAAGGTCATGAGAGTGATTGTCAGGGTTATTATTGGTGCCTTCATCTTGGACATGATCAACGTTAATAGTGAAGGAACCATTAACAAAGATATCAATAATAGAACAATGCCAAACACTAGGAGCCCCTAATGTATGATCAAAAGAAGGATGAGAAAAGGGATTTCCTTTGTAACCCTAAAATCTGAAGCATGTGGGAATATGGGATTGATTTGAATACCATGGAAAATTGGATAAAATGACATGATGAGGTGGAATAGAAAGAATAATACAACACCAAATGAGAAGATGAAGAGCATAAATACACCCTAGGGAAACTAAGGTTGATCGAAAACCAATTCACATGTTGGGTTCGGTAAAAATTTATACCCTTATTCGATCATATGAAATCTAGATTAGCGAATTAAATACAATAAAGGATGTAATGGGATCTATATGAGGTTATTACAGAATTAACTTTTAACATTAATTATTTAATATTATAACAATACATTAATACTTGCAAATGATGTATAAAGTAAGATGTGACCTTGAAAACGCAAGAGGATTAGTGCACTTAGTTGATTATAGATGAATATGGGAAGTTATGGGTGTGAAAACTGCTAGAATTGGGAGATTTGAACACGAAGATGCTTTTCTCCTAGAATTGTGACTAGAAGATAACTTTGGGGTAAGGCTGCATTCCTTCTGATAGAACAATCCATACGATCTTGACCATAATGTACAATTTTGATCTTGCTTAGATTTTAGCTCTATAAATTTATAGGATTGTCGCCTTCTTGAAAAATTTTGTTGTCAAACCTAGATTTCATCATCCTACGAAGCTTTTTGAATATCTGAACTTGAGGTCTCAAACCCTAACCATGGGTGAGAGACCTGTAAAATAATGTTAGTTGGGTCATGGGCACCCCTGTGTACCATCGACATTGGCACTTCTCCAAAGAGGCCTCAAATTGCATGTTGTTCTCCACCTAACATGTGATATTTGAATGAATGCAACTAGATTTGACAACTGAGAACTCTTTGCAATGCTTGAGTTAAGTTGGGATCTTACTAATACCTGGGATGAGGGTGTTTGAGTGCTTGTAGATGATAGATATTGATTCCTTGACTTGGTAAGAAGATTCAATTATGTTTTGGTTATATTGCTAATGAATATGCATGAGATTTTGCAAGATTTAGTGATTCCATGTTTCCTTTTACAAGTGTTGAAATTGAGTGTATCACTATAATGCCATAGAATTTTCAATGCTATAAATGAGGTAGTGATAAGTTTATTATATAGGGTTCCAAAGGTAAATTATTATGGAAAGGATGACCCAAAGAGAGAAAATGATGCAAATAAGAATGTTAAATTGAAAGCAAATATGGAGAATATGTCGTTGAAACCATATAGGTCTCTTATGAGAAAATATCACAAACCGACCGAATTGTGTTATTTTTACAAGAGGACAGAAAACATGATAAGCGAGATTTGTGTACTACTATGTTGACTTAGTATACGGATTTTATGAATTTAATTTCATAAGTTGATGACATATAAGCGTGTAGGAATAAACAAGATAGACAAGAGACCTCAAGATGTACTAAGTGGAAATAGAAAGGTTGTGATTATCTTAACAAGAATGCATTGTCAAAACCATCACCGTCGAAAGAGTAACTTGCTAAATTTGAGTGTCTACATGATAAAGGAAAATTGTTAATGTGAGAGAAGCAATAGTTTTAAACAAACAATATTATTCGAAGTGATAAAATATGCATATTCATTCATCTCCATGAAATATAAATATATAGGAAATACATATCCTATAAAATAGGAAGCCTATTAAGGCTCCTACAACCACTCACTAATTCTATACGAGTTGTTTAGAACAACTCGTAACAACTAATCTCAAATAAATGAGTTGTTATAACTCCTAAACAACTCATTAAATACAACTCATAATAATAACACATGTTATTATTTTAACTCATGTAAACACTAACATGATTTCCTCACATTCTCCCTTTAGTGCGAACATGGGGAAAAACTATCATTGTACTTGCACCCACTTTCATGATTAGGTGATTTTTATTTCAGGATGATCACAAAACCGTTGTATGGTTTTCAAACGGTTAACCACGAACCAAAAATGATGGTTTTCAATTGGAGTACCACAAACCAAAAATGAAGGTTTTCAAGTTGGTTACCTCTGACCACATCATGATGTCTTTGAGTACTATTGTCATCCCTCATCACATTTCACTTCAGGGAATAACATAGGAAATTTTGTTGAACTATGATGCTCATACACACAAACTAAAAACTAGAAATGGAACATTGAATCATGTTCCCCCTCAATGTAAAATTTCCACTTATTAAAAAAAGAACACTGCAAATAGGAACACTAAAATCGACACTAAAAAACACCGTGGAAAACAAATTGTACAAATTGAAAGCAAGCGCACACACACTTGAAAAAATGCCACTAAAGCATTTCACGGCCCCATTGTTGGAGATTGACAAGAGGTCGTTGATTGACCTCCAACCTCCATTTGTCACCATCCTTCGATTTCATGCGGCTAGTTCAATGGATGTGATCATGGGTTCAAATGATTTCGGGGCGTATGGTATCACCGAAAATGCATTCGTAAGATATTTTTTTAATAATTTTTCGGACTTTTAACATGACTCAAATTGATGAATACGTCTAGACAATATTGACCAAAAAATTAAAAAGATTAACCATTTTGATATTTACGAAACCTTGACTCTTTTACGAACAAGTGATATCAAAAACTTTTAAACTTTTCATTCTTTTGACGAAACATAAACAAGACTTTAACACACTGATAAATAACAATATATTTAAATAAACTTTGTATCAACCTATTGACAATTAAATAGATATCATTGACATGTATTACATAAAGTATGTGAGTAATACAAAGAAGAAATGTTTTGTTTGACTTATCTTACAAATAACTCACCTACTTTATCAATTAAAAAAAACACATAAAAAACCTATTTAATGATGCTTTGGACTTAAAAAAAAACTCGATGAGAATCCTTAAATGACTCTATAAAAAAATAGAAACTTTAATACCAAAAACTTATGGTACGAGCAATCCTTGTCTTCCTCCGCAAATTCCAAGCCGAGTGTGGAGATCCAACTTCATCACAACAAATAAATGCCGAGGGACTATGCAACGCCATGGATTTCAGCCAAGATGCATGTAGGAAAAAAAAAAACATGATCCTATCTCGACATTAGCAGTCAAAACCAAATTTATTTGCAGCGAGATCCAAGCGTGACCATGATCAACCAGGTCGTATTGATTATAAAGAACCAAACAAATGCTATATGGAATGATTCGATGTCAGGCTTAATGCAAGATCATTACTACCTCAAAGCATATCTGATTTGAATGGTGGCAGTGGACTGGATAGAAGTAATACGTGGACTGTCAATGCAATCGGAAATCAAGAGTGGAATCGAAGATTGTATTGGATCTTTATTGTAGAGACGCTTGATCTGATAGTCAACTATGGATGTATGGATGGATCTAATATGTAAAATATGTGTCTCGAACTTCAATACGTATATTAGTCCGGGTAGAGACCAGATGTAATATGCAACGTGGATGATGTTTGAGTTAAGATCTAGTAAATAACAACAAAATTTTATATTTCTCTAGTAAGGATCACTTCATGGAAATACCCACGCGTAACCCAGAATGCAAGTCCTCATCCGCGAATAACACTTCTTTCATCTTCGTCTATATGCAGTAGATACATGTTCCAGGTAGGTAAAAAAGGTGTTTCCATTTGATAACCATTAACTCTCCATTATTGTCATGATTGCATCAATCAGACAATAAAACTAGTTGCATCAACTTCCAAATTTGCACAGTTCTATCACACAAAAAATACTGAAATATCAAAAGTGTGCATATCTTCAGATTGACAACATATAGACCACATGGATTCCTTTCAATGTTGTGAAGAAACAAAATAAAACAAAGTTAGGCCTCAAAAAATCATGGAAGATCCATTTTGGACAACAAGATCTCACACAACTCGATACCAATTGTGAGAACAACAATAGTTTTACACAAACAATATTATTCAAATTAATAAACTCTGCATATTAATTCATCTCGAGGAAATATAAATATATAGGAAATACATATCATATAAAATAGGAATCCTATTAAGGCTCCTACAACCACTCACTAATTCTAGATGAGTCTTTTAGAATAACTCGTAACAACTAATCTCGAATAAATGAATTGTTATAACTCCTAAACAACTTATTAAATAAAACTCTCTAATAATAACACACATTATTATTTAACTCATGTAAACACTATTGTGATTTCCTAACAGTTAGGCCCGTCCAAATTTACATGCAAAGTTAAATATACAATTTGGTTAACTCTAGGATATATTTCTTGCTTTAACTTTAGGTTTCTATTTTTAACTTTTTAGCGGTGCATAACAAGCCGAACCAACGAGTTGTGTCTTATTTAAACGAGGAATTCACTATTTAGACTTATGTTTTATCACATGTGTTGGTAGGAAAATAAATAGTACCCCTATTTCCAAATTTACATTTCAATCTTATATTAATAACATCCCCCAATACAACTTTTCAATTATAAAATACCCCTTATTTTACCATATATCCAAACTACCCATTTTCCCTTTTACGGTTTGATACCCTTTTTTATTTCCACCTTTTCATGAATGGATTCAATGTCTTACATTTTCACAAAAACTAATTATATTTCCACTTAAAACCTTGATGAAATTCATATTAGACTCAAAAGTACAAACACTCAATATGTGTAATTTGATGTCTCTCTTCCTTTCCTTTTTATTTACATCTATGTAGTATTTTATTTCCACTCGATACCAAGGTGCACTTTGAAACTTCATCTAGATAGATTTGAATGCTCACACAAAGCATGTGAAGCCTACCGAGTCACTCCTTTGTGCTATCTTGTCAAGAAGTTAGCATGCATGTTCATAATTCCCATTATTAAGCATACATTTAGGTGTAGTTCATTACGAGATATAAAAAAGAATCACATGTAATAAGTAAACATGATATATCAAAAATTTCTAAGATCAATTTCACCACGTTATTTCCATGTTTATATAAATCGATTACCAAAATCCATCCACAATCATCCATTAAATAACCAAAAGGATTACATAACAATAATCACCAAAGAGGCATGCACACTAGAACATCAAAGCAACATAACTCTATTACATCAATCGTAAACATGGTCATAGTCTCTAACAAAAATGTAAAAAAATACATATATTTAGCGGTGGGGACTTTCCCTTCACCGCCCATGTATCTCAAAATAGACTACATGCTCCAAAAACAACCATGCATACAACGAAAATAGTGCATGCTTGTCTAGCAAGTCTAATAATAGATTAAAGATAAATTCTACTCTAATCCTATTATTAGCTTGAACTCGTGCATGTTCCTTTATCCCAAAAATAGACTCTTCTTAGCCACCAAAGTCTCCTTGTGTGTTGCATAATCCAAGTCTATTCTTAGCTTGTTCTATAAAATTAGCTAAGTCTTGACTATCTATCTTCTTGTGTACATCCGCACACTCATCCTGTTCATTCTCCTCGCACCCTACCTCCATCACGGTGCATGCATGTGTCTATTCTTGTCCCAATAGTTAGTCATTTTTATGCAGCCAACATTACCCCACACTAGGTATGTTGTCTATCCTCAAACACTACATTCTGTTGCAAAAATAGTCATATAGTACTCCACCAAAAATCAAAGAATAAATAATTTGAATGTATGGCTTGCGCCAAAGAATAAAAGAATCAAGTTGTTTATTGAGTGAGAAGGAGTGGAAATTATTGAATCACCATTTTCTCTAACTCCTTCCACCCTTCTAACTCCCTACTCATATGTACAAGCGCATCACCAACAATCTCTGTAACCTCTGTTGGAGTTAAATCTTCACCCCTTCCCTTGACTATTCAATCAAAGTCTCCATCTATCTACCTTCATCATTTAGTGTGTCTATCCACCATGTTACCTAGGGGAAGAGTTCTTTTATTTTGATTTTTATTGAGGTCCTCAACAAGTCGATTTCCTCCCTCTTATGTTCGACCTCGGCCAAAATCATTTCATGTTCCGCCATGTTACTCTTATTTTTGGCCTAGAACTCCTTTAAATTTGCTTTGTACTTGGCCACCAACAAACCCACAACATGTTCGAAGTCCTCACATTTTCATATACTACCTCTTGATATGTGTAGCTGATTTGACCACTCCAACCAACTCACCATACTGCATAAGGGATGCTTTCACTTGCCGTCTATCATGTTGCTTTTGTTATGCCAACACATCTTCTGCAGATTCTGAGGAAAGAGTTGGATTTTCACTTGTAATCATTTGCGGTAAGTATTCTAGGAAATGGAGGGCTAACTCATAGGTAGTATGACCTTGGGGTACCAAGTCAGTGCATGAGTGTAATTGCACTTGCGATACACTCTACCTTTTTGTATGCATATCAAATCCTTTCCCTCTCTTCTCTTACCTCATGTTTGAATTGCGCAATGATCTTATCTTTCTCCTTTATCTCCTTATCTCACTCTCTAATCTCCTTATCCTTCTCCTCAATCTCTTTGCGTAGGTTCCTTATTCCGTAGTCCTTATCAAAATTATGACTCGACGTCAACCGATAGCTTATTGAGCGCAATACACACTTTCTCATTTTTTAAGCTGCTAGGAATCTACTATTGGGTATGCTTCTCTCAGTGGAATTTAGATGGGTCTCTGCTAGCAATTAATTGCTAACTTCGAACTCGAATCCTCCATATGTTATTGGAATGCCCATGAGAGCATATTATTGGTGTGCGAGAAAATATTCTTCTTTCTTACAAACGACCAACAAAATAATATCTCTATGGCCAATGTGCTTTGGAATCGTGCACACAACACCTTTGACATTGTCACCATACTTTGCATCATGGGCCCTTGAGGTGTATGATTTGGTCCTCTCCTCTTCTCGGGAACCCTTCGAAAAAATTGAAGCAAGGGTGTTATATGACCCTCCTATTTTATCCTCACTCTTCTCCACCTCTCCTTGTAATACTTCTTCCTCCACATGTGCTCTACTTCTATTCAACTGGCACTCAACTTCGTTTCAATCATGCGCTTAACGCGCTCCACCTTGGGCTCCTATTTTTCCTCAAAATTGTGGGTGGTGGAAGCATCGACCCCTTCGGTTGGTGGAAGGATTGACTGTTATCCATATTTCACCCCAGGGCCAAATATTGGATCAGCCACGACCCCTCATAGAAGGAACCTGAGAAAAATCACTCGGGCTGTAAATGGTTGCATAGGAACTCGACCAATGAGGGGGGCATAGGCCAAGAGAGACTAAGGGACCCTGTATAATAGAAATGACTCTTTCAGGCCGTTTCCACGTCTTAAATCCATTCTCCAAGTTATAGGTAGAATCAACTATGAGATAATAGGGTCAGATAAGAAGGGCGATGCCTGCAGAGGAACCAAAAATAAGAAGGGGAAGAAATGGTGAAGATCCGAAGTCCTCGAGCTCGAAATGGTTCAGAAAAATCCCAAAAACAACTAAGTATGGAGGAGGTAGCGGAAGGAGCCACGTGTCCTAACGACACTTCTCCAAAGGTGAATCCAAAAGGGGAACCCAAACTTGTGCCAAGCTTCCACACGTCCAGAGCCCCAAAGAAGTTGTGGTGCATTGAAAAGTCTTCAACTAAAAAGAAGGTGCTAGGTGTTGACTCGGCATAAATTCATAAAGGAATCCCATGGCAGAGACTCAAACTTACGCCAGCCCTCCACGTAGCAAATGGTCAAAACAAAGTCAAAAGGTGGGCTTCAAAATTGGCTAAGTATAGATGTATCAATAGAGAATGCCAAGTGTCAGTGTGGTGCATCTCCAAGAGTTGATCTCAAGTAGAAACCCAAATGAGCACGAGCTCGCCACGTAGCCCAAAGTCTAAAAAGTAAGAGGGACCGTTGAAAATTCCATAGATTAGTAGAGGCCGACAAGTGTCAACTCGACACTCCTCCAAGGGAAAACTTTGGGCCGGGTTATCAAGTGAGTGCGGTGCCTCCATGTGTTATTCCATAGGGGCAGATTCGGTTGAATAGTCAATGCATGAGCCCGGTAGGCGGAGGCTGCCAAGTGTCTTAATGGCACTGATTCAAGGGTCAAATAGAGAAAATACTTCCAAATGAGTGCCCAGATCTGGCTTTGTGTGTCTTAGGGGAAAGCGGGGTGTCGGGGAAAATTTGGTTCTTTTCCCCTTGTTATCTCAAAAGGGGTAAAAGTTGCAAATGGCCTGCAACTCCGCCCAAAGAAAAAATTCAGCGTTTGAGCCCGAGTCAAAGCCAAAGTGAGGAGTCGGAGGAAAAAGTGAAAATTTTCCTTTCGTTCAAAAGGAACAAAGATAAAGATAGAAGTGCATTCCCCAGCCAACCAAAAGGAGCCACATGTCTAGGTAAAGCTTCGGGGCTGTGAGAGTTTTTTGAGTTTTGCATTTTTTGCGCAAAAGGGAAAAAAGATAGATTGCAGACCCGTAGACCTGATTTTTGCTCTAATCTGGCTGCCATGTGTCCCATACCAAAAGGGGATGCATTTTTTAAATTGTTTTCCCACCCATTTTATACGGACTCGATACAAAATTCGAAGGGGCATATCTTTTGACTCAGGGCTCGAAATATTGTGAATCTGACACCATTGGAAAGATCTTGGCCTCGCCCACGCCATGGAGGCCTGAAACTTTAATTTTGAGGAGATTATGTGATGAAAATGGAGAAAAAATCTTTAAGATTTCAATACAGATTTCTTGCCTCAACAACCGATCGGATCAGATCTGTTTTGTTGTTTCCTCTTCCTTGAAGGTGCCAAAACAAGGATTGATGCAATAAAGACAGATTTGGGGGTAGATTTTATCTAAAGTATTAACAGCAGTGGTTGAGCTTCGACCTGCTTTTCCCATTTCTCTCCCTCTCTTTCTTCTCTCTAATCCAATCTATAAATACAGGAACAAGATTCATTGTAAAGAGTTGGACATTCTTTGTTTTGCATGCTCCCTTCTCCTTCTAGCAAAGGGATTTGTGGGGTTCAGGCCTTCCATTAAAATTGTAATATGTTTTTACCTTTTGGATATTTTGTAATGAATTGCACTAATCCACGAGTAATAAAACACGTCTGTGATCGATCTTAGATCCTTTCTTGTCTCTTTTGCTTTCATTTGGTCTCCCATTATAGATTTGGCTATTTGTGCTTGTTTATTGTATGCATTTTGTTGGTTTGTGTCTATTGGAAAAATAAGTGTTCATCATTCCTTTGGTGCATCACCTAATAGTTTAGTTATTTCTTATTTCTTATACTCTTTTATCCCTATCTCCTTGGCAAGTTTTAGATTAGGTATAGAGATAGATCCTTTGCAAATCCTAATGTATGCACCTAAAAAGAGGAATAAGGAACCAACCTTCAATCTGGAGAATTTTTCCATTTTTGAAAGGTCTCACACCTTGGGGAAAGTTCAATGTTATGCAATCAAACCAAATGACCCTACCTTTAAAAATAGACCTGTATAACTCATTTGGGGGTGTTGTGATTTCGCACTAATATTTTTGGCACACTCGGTGGGACTAAGAAGTCTCCATCTTATTACAGTAGGAATTGATGTACACTTGCTGTGATTCTGGCTTTTAAGAAGCCTTAAAATTGTACATCTGGTGACTCCAAAAGAAACAAATCTATTGGTTTCAGCAGTCCAAGCAAGTTCATGAGAAGAATACAAACACATTCAAGAACCAGAGAAGAGGGACTATTTGTCTATCTAGACTTATCCCCAGACAGAGGGAGAAGAGGAAGAAGAACCTAGAGGTCTCTATCTCCACCAAGCAGAGCTTTATCAACACCTCCTCCTGTCTGACCATTCATTTAATCAAGAGGGGTGCTCAAACCGATCAGGATGGCTCAACAAAATCCTTATGTTAACTTCACTGACGAAGTAGTCCACTCACCTTGAATGCACAAAATCCAGTTCTTATTGCAACATTAAAGAGTATCCCATATTTCACTGGGGAAAATCAAACTTCTCCTGGTGATCATGTCCAAGATATTACAAATGTCTGATATAATCCATGAGATTCATGAGATGGACATTGCAGTCAAACTACTCGCCTCTTCACTCAAAGGGAAAGCTTCACAATGGTTCAAGAGTCTTGAGGTAGGCTCTATCCAGAATTGGAATCAGCTATTCACAACTCTTCACAACTAGTTTGGAGAGAAAGGTGATAACTTTGTCTTTGTTAGAATAACTAACAATGATCAAGAGAGCCCCAAATGAGTAGTTGACAGAATTCAACCCTAGATGCCACGGACTGGGATAGAATTCCAACAAAGTGAAAATCCCACTAATGAAGGTGCCTTCTTATACTTTCTTAGGGCTTTAAACTCTGATATTTCTTTGATGATTCATTCAATGGGGGAACTACATTACCTACAACCTATAGCCTTTCCATAGGGGCTGAGAACCATTTGATTCAGGCTGGTAAAATCACTCCTAGGCCATCCATGCCTCTATACCCTGAGTTAGGAATCCCAAATGCTAGCCAAACGCCTACATTAGCTCCTATACCCACCCCAAGGAGTCAAAGTTTAGCTGAAGCTTCCACTTCATCATCTAACACCTCTAAGAACTCTAGGAAGTCATGAAACAACTTCAGAACCTGGGAATGAGCTAGTAACTATCAAAATACAATAAGCTTAGAGTTCTAGGCCATATCAGTCTCAGGCTCAGTCTTAGGGTCAATATCAAGCTAGACCCCGATGTATCGTAAAATAGGCCACCATCTCGATCGCAAATCGAGCTCAGAACCAAGGACAGCCCCCAAGTTCTGCTAGATCTTTTAGGTCATATGATCTAAACCAAACTTCAACATCAAGGGCATTGGTTCCAACACAGAACAATATGACACAAGAATATGATTGGTGTTTTCCATGCAATCAAGCACATAACCAATCAATGTGCTTTAATGGTGCTCTAAATTAGGCCTTGATGGTGCAAACCAGTATGGTGCCACAAGAACCTAGCCAAGAGGGGGATCAGCAGTAAGAAGCTCAACAAGGTGGACCTCCAGGAGAGACTATGCTTGTCAATTGGCAGGATGAAGACTTATGTGGAATGAATCAGTTCCCTTCTCAAGGTGTGGCTGCCAATACCCAGGTCCAAAAAGAGGAATATTGGAGAGGGCCAACCACTGAACTTAGGTGACCCTAAATATTCTATCACTCCACAAGGTCTTGGTGCTCCAAGTATAACTCCCAATATGCAGAACCAATCCAAGCCACCTCCCAAACCTAGTCAGGCACCGGTTGTAACAACCCATGTGTAAGAAAGAAATATGTTTGGGAAGGGGCAACAAAAAGATAGCTCATTCAATATTATTGAGCAAATGAAAAACAAAAGTGTGAACATTTCACTATGGGAGTCACTGGCCATTCTAGGGTAGAGGGATATGTTGCAGACTACCATACAGAATTGGTCAAGTTCAAATCACCCCTAACCAGCAAGAGAGAGTGCTTGCCAATGCAGCTCAACCAGGGAGAAAACTTGAAGAATGACAAGGTAAGAACTTGAGACCTCCTCCCTTCCATGTATCATTAATTATTGGAGACAAATTGGTGCACAATTGTATGATTGATTATGGGGCTAGTAGTTCCGTGATGCCCAAATAAATAGCTAATTAGTTGGGTTGTCAACACCAATCCGGCACTATGATAATTCTTCACCGGGAACTCCTCCTGCTATGATTATTTCCTAATGCATAGCCTTTAGTTTGGTGGATGTAATCTGGAAACAAAACAACAACATAACACAAAAATACCATCGACTATGATAAGACGGAATGATGACAAATCTGAAATATCAAAGAAAATTATAATATTAACATGAAATTGTTACAATCTCACCCATGAGGTACTTCAAGTGTTATTGACTTCACTTGACTTTCACCAAGACTATGGGAGAAACTTTACAATTACACCTCTTAATGGCTTCTTCAACACACCTTTAAACTGATGGCTTCCTTCGCACACTTCCTACAATATTTCTCACTACTTCCTTCTATGCTAAATGAGGGGGGTAGCCTCTCTATTTATAGAACTTCCAGGCTTATCCATCTTATCTCTAAGATAGGATAAGAAATCCACTCTGACGAATCATATTCCATACCTTAACTCTTATCTGTACATGTAAGCTTATCTTCTAAGATAAGATAAACCTTATCATTTTACATGGGTTCCACATTTTTAGACTTTTTACAAATAAAATACACAAAATATTTATGACCTCACTCCTTGTCCTTATTACCAATATAATATTTCTAATTCCTAATCACGTAGACCCTACTTCTCTAATTACCCAAACTTTGACATTTTAACATTACCGGACCACTTACGACAAATATTTACTTTTTACAACATTCCTATTGTACTTTGATTACCATACTCCACATTATTGGCGCACCGTCTTGTGACGCGCCATTATCTTCTATCGGACACTACTACTAATTATACTTAACAACATCATATTCCTAATACATGTACATTAATGAAATAGAAATTAAAGAGGAAAATTTTAGTTTCGACATCTTCCCCCTTCCTAGCTTCTACTCCGTCCTCGAGTAGACTGCTGCAGTGCTTGGAAAATCTTCAACTTGTCGTGGTTGACTCATTTCGTAATGGGAGTGCCATCCAATTCCTCCGGTCAAGATCGTACCATTTTCATGCACAACTGCTATTTTGTAGGGCCCCATCCATTTTGGAAGAAATTTTCTCTATCTTCTTTTTTTGTATCTGGAATCATATACTAGAACCAAGTCATTCACATGAAATGGAGACCACCGGATCTTTTGATCAAAGTATTCCTTCTGCTTCATTTTCTTCTTATGGCTTGTATCCTTTTCTATTTCTCTCATTTCCTCCAACGCAAATGAAGATGTACCAACCTTTCTTTTACTGAATCACTTTCATCCATCCTTTCATTTTTCATAACTCTCACAGGTGGGAATATCAAACTCAATAGGAAGAACTGGATCAATGCCATAGGCCAACTGAAATGGGGAGTATCCTGTTGCTGACTTTGATGTTGCCCTATATGCCCACAATGCTGCATGAATCCTTTTATCCCATTTATGTACCTGCAAGGCTGCATCTTTTGCTAGAATTTGACATAACACAAAATTTGTTCGTTCCACCTATCCATTTGTGCTTGGCTTGTATGTTGTTGCCTTCTTGTGCTTAATAGAAAACTTATTGACTAGGGATTTTACCACCTCATTAATGAAGTGACTTCCTTGATCAGTTACAATTTCTAATGGGAAACCAAATCAGGTGACAATGCGTTCATACATGAACCTTGCCACTTCATCCATAGAAGTGTTTTCAATGGCCTAGCTTGAACCCACTTGGTTAAATAATGCATGGCAACTACAATATACTTATTTTGGCGTGATGTAGTTGGAAGTGGACCTACAATTTCTATTCCCCACTTTTCAAATGGACCAAGGGAAGAATAGGACATAATGGAGTGATGAAGTCTTACGGTTACCATGTGTTTGACAAATATCACATGTCTTACAATAATTATAACAATCTTTAAAAAGAGTGGGCGAGTGATAACCTTGCATCCAAGATCCTTCTTGTTGTAAGTTGTCCAGAGAAGTGCCCTCCACATGTACCATTGTGGAATTCTTCTAGCAGTTCCTTCCCTTGATCACGTCCAACTGCCCTCTTGTATTGTCAATCAGGTCCTATTTGAAATAATACTCCATGCAGAATAGAATATGGACGACTAGCTTGATTAATCTTTCTCTTAGTCTTTGCATTGGCACCATCAGGAAACTTGAATTCATTCAGATAATTCCAAATATCTATGTATTCACTAGAGATTGTGTCAAGGGATAACAAGGATGCATCGGGAAATCATCATCATCACAAGATGATCCTAAACCATCATAGGCTCGAGAGAGTGCATCTGCATTGACATGCTTCTTTCCTGGCCTATCTATAATATCAAATTCAAACTCTTGTAGCAAAATTATCCATCTTGCTATCCTCCCTGATGGGTTAGGCTTATTTACAATATATTTTAGAGCCTGATGATCTGTTACAACTAGAAATTTTTGCCCTAGCAAGTAATTTCTAAATTTTTTTACAAAGAAAAATAATAGCGAGCCTCTTTTTTCGATTCTGATATAATTTACCTCAAAGACCTTTGCTCATTTGTCTGCGCTCTCAAAGTAAATTGGATGTTCATTCCCATTTTCATCCTTTTGGCTCAAAGTACTTCCTAGTCTTTGCATCTCGAGGCATCGGTGTACACAATGAATGGCTTGCTCCAATCTAGATTCTTCAAAATAGGTGAAGACACCGGGCTTCCTTGATTGTCCAAAAGCTTCATGTGCCTTATTTCTGGTTCATAAGTAACATCCTTCTTGAAGAACTGGGTTAGTGGCTATGTAATATTTGAGAAATTCTTGATGAACCTTCTATAGTAACCGACATGGCCTAAAAATGATCTCAACTTACTTCTATTAAGAGGAAATGGTAAATCTTTGATTTTGAAACTTTATCGGGACCACAGTGCAATCTGATCTCTGGATCTGACATGCCCTAACAAAATGCCTTTAGAACATCCAAAGACACACTTTGTAGGGTTTAGTGAGGCTTGTGCTTCATCTAACCTTTGAAATGCTATCTCCATTTGGTGCAGGTGGTCTAACTTGCTCCCATAGATGCAAAAATCATCCAGAAATACTCTGATGAAGGTCCCAATGTAGGGTTCGAACACCCTATTCATCAAACGCTGGAATGTTGCTGGAGCATTACACAACCCAAAAGGCATAACTCTATAAGCAAACGTTCCCCAAGGAGTGGTGAATGTGGTCTTCAGCTGATCTTTCTCTGCTATACGAACTTGGTTGTAGCCACTATATCCATCAGCAAAACTATAGCACTCCTGGCCAGCTACTTCGTCCAAGATCTGATCTGAAAATGGAAGAGGGTAATGATCCTTCTTTGTTGCCTTATTGAGCTTCCTGTAATCAACACAAATGTGTAGCTTCCCATTCTTTTTTATTGAGATCACAATGGGAGAAACCCATTCGAATTCTCCACAAAGAAATATGAATCTGCATCAAGCAACTTATCTATTTCTTCTTTTACGCCTCTTGGAAAAATTAGGATTCATTCTATATGGCATTTGCTTTATGGGCTTAGCACCATCTACCAGCTCAATACAATGTTCTACCCAAATTACTTGACGGAGTTCCTTGTAATCAAAAGTGAATAGGTGTATGTACCTTCGAAAGAGCTGGAGGTAGGATTCCTTCTCACTCTCCATCACAAAGCATCACCAATATTTATTTGTTGGAGACGATCATCAACTTCTTCTTCGAGATAATTTTATGGGGTCATGAGTTGGTGTGGTGGAAGGATATCCATGACCAAAACATCAACCTCACTTTCTTCATCTTCGGTGTCTACTTCACTGGTACTAGAGTAATCAGAGGATGTCCAATCATCGGTTTCATCACTTGAATCCACAAGTTCTTCCTTATGATGCCGAGGATCACATTTATCTTCACCCTCTCTCTACCACGTCCAAGTGACATGAAACCTTCATTCCATTAGTTTCTTGCATGAACTCTCCTTAGCCATGGTCTTCCCAGCAAAGATTGGTGCACGCAATACAGTGACACCATTTTCATCACCAAAGTCTACCACACATACCACACCCATAAAATATATTGCCACATTTGAAACTACACCTTCGGTTTAGTTTTCCTTTTTTTAATGACCTTAACATAAGTGTTGAAGGGTGATCTCAATTTTAAACCCAACATATTCATTACTGAGACTCGGTCATTACATTAATCTGCAGCACCTCCATCAACTAAGACATCATGAATTGAAATACCATTACATAATACCTCGGCTTGTGGAGCATAGGGATCTTCCTCTGCCTCCAAAACAGGGGACCTCAACCTCCTTCCTTCTTTGAGCATTGATTCCACCTCGCACTCCCGCCTCTTCTCGAAGACATAGCCAAGAGTTGACCATATGTAATATTTGCGAGGCCTTTTGGACGAGATCTTCCAATATGGAGTATGGTCCTTGCCTGTGAAATCGAGAAAATCCTGCACACCCAACTTTCTTCTCCTATGTTTCTTACTAGTTTCTTCTTTCATCTTCTTAGGATCATTTCCATCTTGATTATCTTTTTCTTTCTTTCTTTTTGTTACAAACACATCTACTTCATTATTTCTGCTCTTATCTACTACATCAAAAGAATTCACAGTGCTTTTCCTTTATCATTATCTCCTTTACCGGATGTAAAAGCTCTATATGGACAATTATACTTATAATGACCCTTTTATAACAACTATAACAAACAACTTGAAATATTTCTTTTTGGACCTCTATCTCCTCCTTGAGAACTAAATTCCTTTCCTTGAAGAAGATTAATAGTTAACTGACCCATCTTTTTGAGCAGATCTTCATACTCAGTAGATGTACTAGGAGAAATATTTGTGCTCACCGGAGTGGTTGTGGATTACGGACCAAAGGTGCTAGTGTAGGCTCTACTTTAGCAACAATTTCTTTGGGCTCTGTTCCATGCTTTCTTCTTGCCTTCTTGCAATCTCCTTTGCTTGTTCATGGTAGTAGTGGGCGGTCATACTTCACTCGTTGTCGATCTCTGGCTTCATCCCAAGAATGAAGTGCTTACAGAGGAGATTATCCACGCCATTCATCAACCCATCCGCTAGTCCTTCCTTCCGGATCTGGGCATCAAGCTTCCTCCTTAGCTCTAGAACACGAGCATGATAATCCCTTATCTTCTCCTTCTCTCCTTGGGATAGCTTTGTGATCTCGATCATGCGATCTACATATTTTTGTTGTTCACCAAATTCTTCAAGAAAAATTTCAGTTGATAAATCCCATGAATTTTTCACATTATCACCTAGTGTTTGAAACCACCTAAGTCTTGAACCATCCAAAAAGGTAGGAAAAATTCAGTCCATTGTTCCCTTCTTATAAGGCCATTACAAATACAAGACCACTTAAACTCTTGAATGAAAGAAGAAACATCTTCATTAGATTGAAATTGAAAAAACAAGAATCTTTCCCATTTTCAAAAGTAACCACCATGAAATACCAACCCACAAGTACAATCAACAAGACTTATGTGCACAAATAATTGGAATCACTATACTAGAAAGTGACTTTACACCTTTCTATAGTAAAATAGAAATGACCACGGTAAACTATGGTAAAACTTGACTTACTGCGGTAAAAACTGACTTTACTATGGTAAACACTATTCACGGTAAAAAGTGAAGTTACTGCGGTAAATACTATTCTTGGTAAAAAGTGAAGTTACTGCGGTAAATACTATTCACAAAGAAAAAGTGAAGTTCTTTGCGGTAAATACTATTCACGGTAAAAAGTGACTTTCTTTGCATGGTAAATACTATTCCAAAGAAAATGACTTTACCATGGTAACTACTATTCATGGCAAAAATGACTTTACCATGGTAACTACTATACACAGTAAAAACAAGGTTACCCTCTAATTGATTTTTGACTAAGTGGGAATATCTCTCCAGAAAATCCACCAACAAGGAATGGTCCTGGCAACGGAACCAAAATGTCATCACCAATCCGGCACTATGATAATTCTTCACCGGGAACTCCTCGTGCTATGATTATTTACTAATGCACAGCCTTTAGTTTGGTGGATGTAATCTGGAAACAAAACAACAACATAACACAAAAATACCATCAACTATGATAAGACGGAATGATGACAAATATGAAATATCAAAGAAAATTATAATATTAACATGAAATTGTTACAATCTCACCCATGAGGTACTTCAAGTGTTATTGACTTCACTTGACTTTCACCAAGACTATGGGAGAAACTTTACAATTACACCTCTTAATGGCTTCTTCAACACACCTTTAAACTGATGGCTTCCTTCGCACACTTCCTACAATATTTCTCACTACTTCCTTCTATGCTAAATGAGGGGGGTAGCCTCTCTATTTATAGAACTTCCAGGCTTATCCATCTTATCTCTAAGATAGGATAAGAAATCCACTCTGACGAATCATATTCCATACCTTAACTCTTATCTGTACATGTAAGCTTATCTTCTAAGATAAGATAAACCTTATCATTTTACATGGGTTCCACATTTTTAGACTTTTTACAAATAAAATACACAAAATATTTATGACCTCACTCCTTGTCCTTATTACCAATATAATATTTCTAATTCCTAATCACGTAGACCCTACTTCTCTAATTACCCAAACTTTGACATTTTAACATTACTGGACCACTTACGACAAATATTTACTTTTTACAACATTCCTATTGTACTTTGACTGTTACCATACTCCACATTATTGGCGGCACCGTACTAACGGCGCCATTATCTTCTATCAGACAGCTACTACTAATTATACTTAACAACATCATATTCCTAATACATACATTAATGAAATAGAAATTACGGAGGAAAATTTTAGTGTCGACAAGGTCTCCAATATGAAGTCATCTCTAGAGGAGTAGTCCATTAGATGGGATAACAACGACCACCGTAGGAATCATCAAGGATCTCGAGCACGACTCTGCATGCTTACCCCAATGTGACTATTTTGCAAAACATGTCAATCATAGATTTTCCACCACATTTTGCTTTGTGTTTATCTAGGGACTTCATTGCCAAAATTGGAGGCTACATGTCTGCTGATTGGTCACATATGCTCTTTAGGACAAGGTATGGGGAAAAGGCCACAATCAGATCTGAACCTATTGCTGATTATCATATTAAATCCTATGTGCCTAGCCCAATCAATGCCAATTGCTTAGCTTTTGATCAAGAAGACCTCCTAAGCACTTGTGAAGCAAATACCAAGGTGGGATGTATCCCAGACTTGAATCTCGATGATTGGGCCAACAAAAGTCATGATTTTGACCCTTATAAGGAGATGGAAGAATATGAGCTAGGTGTCTACTACCTACATGAAGAGAATCATCCTCTTCCTGATCTAATTAAGCCAGAATACAAGGATGATAATGAGGTATGGCAATTGTTCTTTGATGGCTCAAGGAGTAGATAAGGAGCTGGAGGAGGAGGAATGATTGTGTCCCCTAGAGGTATGAGATATTATTCAACCTTGATTCTAGTTTTCTTGCTCAAATAATACTTTGTTGAATACGAGGATTTAGTCCAAGTCTTCATCGAGCAAGGAAGGCTGGGGATCGAAGAACTCGAAGTGTTTGGTGATAATTAATTGGTTGCCAATCAGGTCGAGGACTTAATGCTTTATAAAAATGACTGTTCAAGAACTACAAGGGTAGGATATGGGATCTCATGGAGGATTTCAAGGCCTTCGATGTTGTGTCCATACCCGGGAAGGAGAATGAAGTTATTGATAGACTTGTAGCAGTGGGAGCAACATTTGATGTAGTTGACAACATCAAGAGGGACAAAGAACAATCACATATCCATGTGGTTGTGAGGCCAACAATGCTAGATAACAACACATTGGAAAGTGCTCGAAAATGATCGAAAGATCATTAAATTTTTATAAGAAGAAGTGAATTCTCGCTTAGAAACCAAAGCGAGACTAGAGCGAATACAGGGAATCAAATAGTATAGCTACATACAAATAAGCTTCCCAAAGGCTTAGTGACACTGGAATCTATTTTCAATCCCAATGATCAGTTCAAAAAGGAGAAGGCTAACATACGAGATCAAAGGAGAAGATTCGAGTCAATCCCAGGTTGGAGAAGACAAAACACTTCAAATTGGCAAAGTGGACACCAAGCGAAAGGTACGAATTTATAAAACTTTGCCAAGAATTTCCAGATGTGTTTTCTTGGAGTTATGAATACCTAAGAGGGTTCAATCCAAAGCTAGAACAACACACAATCGAATTAGATCCAACCGCTCAACCCATAAGGTAGAAGCGAAAGACCGGTCAACCCACATATTGGGCCTCGATGAAAAAGAGTTGAACAAGCCGATAGAGGCAAGTATCATATTCCCAATCAAACACACAAGTTGGGTTGCAAATTTTTTCCCATTTAGAAAGAAAAATGGATAAATTAGGCTGTGTGTTGACTTCGGATATTTGAATAGAACCTCGGTCGAAAGATCACTACCCACTCCCTTGATGGAGCGGATCTTGCAAGTAGTGTAAGTGCGGTCGAAAGGTTCTCCCTCCTAGATGGATACTTAGGATACAACTAGATCATGGTGAAAGAAGATGATCAATTCAAAATATCTTTCACCACCAAATGGGGCACCTATTCCTTGAAAATTCCATTTGGATTATCGAATGTCGGAGCCAATTTTTAAAGGGCAATGGATATGGCATTCAAAGGACCTGATAAACAAAATAGTACTTGATCTATCTGGATGACATTACGGTGCTTTCCAAAATCTAATAGACCATCTTTTCCATCTAAGGTAGGTGTTCCAAAGGTGTAAAAGTTTTGGGGTGTCATTGAACCCTAAGAAATGTATATTCTTGGCCCATGAAGGCAATCTTCTAGGCCATATTGTATCAAATAAAGGATTGGCAATTGACCTGGAGAGAGTTCAAGAAATAAGAGCATTGCCATTGCTAAGTCACAAGAAGGCTCTTCAAAGCTTCCTAGGAAAAATCAATTTTGTCAGGTTTGTTCCAAACTTTGCTGCCCTTGTTAAGCCAATAACGTTGATGCTGAAGAAGAGCTTAACATTCAAGTGGATAGCTGAAGGGAAATCAAGTTTTGAGGCTATCAAAGAAGCCATATCACAAGCCCCAACTCTTGTGAATCCAGATTTTTCCAAAGACTTTGTATTGTATGCCTTTAGTGGTAGTGACACAATTTACGTAATCTTGGATCAGCGAGCAGAAATGTAACAGACGATTGCTTTCTTGACCCAAAGTACGGAAGATTATGAGGTGAGGTACTCTTTCATTGAGAAGAAGGTCTGGCGGTGTGACTAGAGGAATGAAGAAGTTTAAGCATTTGGTTTCAAATAACAAGATCCAACTATTGGTATCCCATGCAGGATTTGAAGAGTTCCTTCTTAGCAAGGACTTGAATGAGAAGCGTGCATGATGGATCACTCGTATCATGGAATATGAAATTGAGATCAAGGTCACCAAGCTGGTATGTGGGAAGGCTTTGTGTGAGTAGCTAGCCTCTCAGTCAACAAGATGAAACAAACGGTGAAAGGAGGCTATTTTTTTCTACAAGATGATCAAGAAGAAGGGAGAGATGATGTACTTGATCCTTGTTGGACCCAAGACATGGTGCACTTCCTTAAAACAGGCTGTGTCCTTATGGGATGAGTAAAACAAAAAGGAGACATTTCAGTTACAGAGCCATCCCATATGTTCTTATTGATGGTGTCTTATTTAAAAGAGACATCAATGACATTCTGCTAAGATGCATTGGGAAGATCGGGTGGAGAGAGTGCTACACAAATTCCATGTTGAAGTAGTGGAGGCCATTTTTCTCTAAGAGTGATAAAGCACT
This sequence comes from Taxus wallichiana var. yunnanensis, assembly GCA_018340775.1. Classification (NCBI taxonomy): domain Eukaryota; kingdom Viridiplantae; phylum Streptophyta; class Pinopsida; order Cupressales; family Taxaceae; genus Taxus; species Taxus wallichiana. Next base: position 122,224,884 of record CM031233.1, on the reverse strand, counting down.
CAAAATCATTAAAGCAGGATATTATTGGCCTAGAGTGTTTAATGACTGCTACACATGGATCAAAAGGTGTAGGAATTGTGCATTGTTCAAGGGCAAGGAAAGGCTAGCAACACTTCCATTGCACCCAATATTAGTTGAATAACCTTTCATGTAATGGGGATTGGACTTCATTGAGTCATCAATCCAAATTCTAGCATAGACCACAAATGGATTACGACGGTGATAGATTATTTCACCAAGTGGACCGAGGCAGTGGCACTCAAGGAAGCCAATGAGTCTAGTATCCTAGATTTCTATAAAGGGATAGTGGCTAGATTTGGAGTGCCAGCCACCATCATATCAGACAATGCATTAGCATTCATAGGTTCCAAGATCACATGATGGGCTGTCAAGAATGGGACTTATTTGAGCACTTCATCAAACTATTACCCTCAAGGTAATGGCCAGACCGAGTCCACAAACAAGAACCTACTAAGGATCATCAGAAGAAATCTTGATGAGAGTTAGAGGACTTGACACACAAAGCTCAAAATGGCCTTATGGGCTAATAGAATAACGCCCAAGAGATCTATAGGTAACTCTGCATTCAAGCTTGTCTATGGGAAAGAGGCGAAGTTGCTTATATCACTTGAGTTGCCGGATTGGAGCTCGTGAAGAAACTAAAGATGTTTGAATTTAGACCAATGGAGGCCAGGTATGCGGAGCTGATAGAATTAGAAGAAACCAGAGAACAAGCACTCCAAGCAATAGAAAAGAATTAGGCCTCAATCAAGAAATGCTTTGACAAGAAGGAAAAAGCAAGGACCTTCTAGGAAGGAGACCTAGTTTTGAAATGGGATGCAGATCAAGTGAAACCAGGAAGGCATTCCAAGTTTGATGCTATTTGGAGTGGCCCCTACATGGTCACAAAATGTAAGAGTAGCAATGCATTCCAATTGTCTACATTGGAGGGTGAAGAGTTGTAGATTCCAGTGAATGGAATCTATCTTAAGCACTGCTACTAAAAGGGATGTCTCACCCTCGTATATATTAGCTTAGTCTCTCTTTCCTCTAAGTGCTTGTGCACATCGCATTGTTGTAGTTTAGGTTATTTTTCTCCTAAGTGCTTTGCACGATCTGCTGTTCTTGTTAGTGCAAAATCACAGCACCCCTGGATGTTGATCAGATTTCTAGGTTGATCATACTAGCATCCAGTGTGATTACACAACATTGAATCCTTTCTCCAAGTGTGGGACTTGCAAAATGAGAAAGGAATCTCCAGAGAAGGCTGGTTCCTATTCCTCTGTTCAGATGCACACGAAAAATGCAGAGGGTTTACTCAAAACCTAATCTAACTTGCCAAGGAGACATGGTAAGAAGATGCATAAAAATAAACCTAAACTAACAGAGGTGATGCACCGAGGAATGAAGAACACCTATCTTGCCAATAAACACAAACCATTAAAATGTGATGCAAGATCATGCACAGATAACAAAATTTGCAGTGAAATATCAGGAGGATGCAAATGAACATAGAGAGGGTTGAGAATCATCCACAGACATGCATTACTTGCTCCAAATATTGATACAATACAATAAAAATGCCAAGAGGAGAAGTTCCATTACAGTTTTAAATGGGAGGTTTGAACTCCAAAATTCACTGCGAAAGAGAAGAAGGGAGGGGCAAAACAAGAATGTCCAATGCTTAGAAAGAAGCCCCTCCTTACAATTTATAGGAAGAATGAGAGAGGGAAGAGAGAGGAAATCCAAATATACTCCAACCACTTTTAGGTTGCATTTAATCATCTCATTATGGCGGTAGGTGAGAACACTAGCAAAAGTGGAATCTTGTATTTTACATTTAAGATTTGGTTATTGAAACGTCATTTCGCCATTATCACGTGCGGAGGAATTTCTTGATTTTATCTCTCCAAAATGAAACCAAAATTCAAGATTGACCCTAGAATCATGTAGAGAATTTCACCAGCTTTCCATTGATATAAAGAACGTGAAAATCTGAGCTCTGGATCGAAAGTTATGGTGATCTGAAGATTTAGGGCAAAAATAGGCCAAAACGGATCGGCGGGAAAATATTTGAATTTTTCCCGTGCTCTGCCACTTGGATGACACGTGTCAGGCTCTGATTCATCCATGGGTTCATCCTCTGAAAATTCCTTTCGGGCCCTTAAACTTGGACACGTGGCACTATTTTATTGGTTCGGGCCTGAGGGGCGCATTTTTACCTTGCGCCAAACACTTAGCAACTTTTCAACCTTCTGACACGTGGCACATTCTGATTCATCCACGGGCCTCCTTGTCTCTTTTCGGCCATTTCACCTTTTCGTGTCCGCGCATCCCGCGTGTACTCTTTGTCCCGGCTGTCCCAGATGAAAACCTCTGAACCGCCCGAAATGGACCTTCTTGCGGCAAACCGGCCGATTCGCGCCCCACGCGTACCTCGTGTACCTTTGTCCCAATTGTCGGTCTGCCTGGGACAAATATCTCTGAACCACCCGAAATGGACCGACTTGTGCCAAACCAAATTGATTCGCATCCCACACGTACCTTTGTCCCAATCGTCCTGACTACCTGGGACAAATATCTTTGAACCGCCCGAAATGGACCGACTTGCGCCAAACCACCGCCGATCCGCGTCCCCACGCATAATTTTTCCCAACCGTCCCGGATCGCGCGAAACAAAATACTTAGGAGGCAATTTTTCCCTCTTTCGGCCGATTCGGATTTTCACGTCCCACGCATCCCGACGTCCCAACTGTCCCGCAGACCGCCTGGACTAGGACTTAGCTGATTTTCTTCATTTTTTCGGCCCCAAGCTTGGTACAACGAACCTCAGTACGACCCAAACCCTTCAGACCCGAAATGCCTTAACACAGTCCTGCAACCTTATTTTTTGCATTTCTTCCATTTTCTCAACTTTGTTGGCATTTCTTCTTGGTGGGGAGTTAGAAAAAGGCCGAGGGGACCCCTGAAAAACATGATTTTGGGCCTCGAATCAATCTTACTTGCTCGGGACTGAATAATCTGATGCATGTTATCAAAATTACCCTGGGGGTGAATTTTGGATAACAATTTGGTGACTCAGCGGGGTCATCTGCCTGCTAGATGAAGTTACCAGTTTCCTGAAGCATCCATTGGGCATGGAGTCACTTGATTCTCTGTTTAATACCCCAACTGACTAGAACGTTGCAAGGAGGAAGATGGAAAATCACCTGATGGAAGCAAGGGCTGCAAAACATCTCCAGGGATAGCAAGCCTATGCCAAAGCACTTAGGGAAAGCAAAACAACCTACAGCAAAACAATGTGCACAAGCACTTGGAGGGATGAAAACCTAAACTAATATTTACAAGGTGGAGAATTTCCCTTTAGTAGCAATGCTTTAGATAGATTCCATTGACTGGAATCTGCAGTTCTTCGCCATCCAATGAAGACAATTGGAAGGCATTGCTGTCCTTACACTTTGTGACCATGTATGGGCCACTCCAAATGGCATCAAATTTTGAATGCCTTCCGGTTTTGCTCTATCTGCATCCCATTTTAATACTAGATCTCCAACTTGGAAAGATCTACTCTTGGCCTTCCTATCAAAGGTCTTCTTGATCAAAGCTTGATCCTTTTCCATTGCTTGGGATGCCTGATCTTTGATCTCTTGGAGCTCCATCAACTCTGCATATCTCACCTCCATGGGCCCAAACTCTAGCAACTCTAATTGCTTCATGAGTTCCAATGTTGGCAACTCAAGTGACATGGGCAAGATTGCCTCTCTTCCATAAACAAGCCTGAATGGAGAATTACCTATGGATCTCTTGGGAGTTATCCTATCAGCCCATAAGGCTGATTTCAGTTTGGTATGCCAAGACCTCTGATTCTCATCAAGAGTCCTCTTAATGATCCTCAACAAGTTCTTGTTTGTAGATTCAGCCTGGCCATTACCCTGAGGGTAGTAGTTTGATGAAGTACTTAGGTAGATCCCGTTCTTGACAGCCCACTCAGTCACCTTGGATCCAATGAATGCTAATGCATTATCTGAGATTATTGTAGCAGGTATGCCAAATCTGGTTACTATCCCCTCATAGAAGTCTAAGATGCTAGACTCATTTGCTTCCTTGAGTGCTACTGCTTCAGTCCACTTGGTGAAGTAGTCTGTGGCTGTCAAAATCCACTTATGCCCTTGGCTTGAATTGGGATTAATGACTCCAATGAAGTCTAAACCCCATTGCATGAATGGCTGGTCAACTGAAATTGGATGCAATGGGAGGGCAGCAAGTCTCTCTTTACCTGTGAAGAATGCACAACTCTTGCACCTTTTGATCCACGCAAAGCAATCACTGAAAATCTTGGGCCAATAATAACCAGCCTTCATGATTTTTAGGGCTGTCACTCTTGGTGTAAAATGACCACCAGCTGGTCCACCATGGAACTCTTCCAACACCCTATGAATCTGATTTGTGTTAATGCATCTCAGCAGCACTCCATTCACATCTTTCTTGAACAAAACACCGTCTACTATGGCATATGGGACAGCCTGCAATCTGAAGTGTCTTCTTTGGGTCTTTTTCATCTCTGGAGGGCATAGGCCCATGCTTAGGAAGTGCATTATACCTTGGGTCCAGCAAGGAGTGGGGACAACATTATCCTCTTCTTGAGTGCTACCTTGCACATGGCTGTCTTGAACTCAAAAAACACCTCTTCTTCATTGCATACTCCCTTTTGCTTGCCCAAAATTAGCTGCTCACACAATCCTTTTCCTCTTACCAGCTTGGTGACCTTGATCTCTATGTCATACTCCATGACACGAGTGATCCAACCTGCTCTTTTCTCATTCAAATCCTTGTTGAGGAGGAAGTCCTTTACTCCCGCATGAGAGACCAACAACTGAACTTTGTTGTTTGAGACTAGATGCTTGAATTTCTTCAAGCTTCTGATTACTGCAAGTACATGCTTCTCAATAAAAGAATATCTCACCTCATAGTCCTCTAGGATTTGGCTGAAGAAAGCAATTGGCTGCTCATCATTGTCCTTGTTCTGCTGTACCAAAATTGCAGAGATAGTATCATCACCCCTAAATGCATAGAGGATGAAATCCTTGGAGAAATCCGGGTTGATGAGAGTTGGTGCTTGGGAGATGGCCTCTTTGATTGCTTCAAAACTCTCCTTGCCTTCTGCTATCCACTTGAAAGCCATGCTTTTCTTTAACATTTTGGTGATAGGTTTGACAAGGGCTGCAAAATCTGGGACAAACCTCCGAACAAAGTTTATTCTCCCTAAGAAACTCTGAAGGGCCTTCTTGTGGCTTGGAAATGGTAGTGCTCTTATGGCTTCAACCCTCTCTGGATCAATTGCTAATATTTCTTTGGAGACAATATGGCCAAGGAGCTTTCCTTCATGTGCTAGGAAGATACACTTCTTAGGATTCAAAGACACTCCAAACCTCCTGCACCTTTGGAAGACTTGTCTCAAATGAGAGAGGTGGTCTGCTGCATTTTTTGAAAAAACAGTGATATCATCAAGGTATATCCACACCATGTTGTTAATCAAACCTTTGAACACCATGTCCATTTCTCTTTGGAAGGTAGCTCCAATTGGACAGCCCAAATGGCATTTTCTGTATGCATAAGTTCCCAGATTTGGTTGTGAAGGCTATCTTGAACTGATCTTCTTCCTTCACCATAATCTGATTGTAGCCCGAGTAGCCATCAAGTAGTGAAAACCTCTTGGAGCTAGCCACCACTTGCAAAATTTGCTCCATAGAAGGGAGTGGGTAATGGTCTTTGAGAGATGCTCTATTCAAGTCTCTGAAGTCAACACACAATCTGATCTCTCCACTCTTCTTTCTGACTGGAACTAAGTTGGCAACCCAACTAGAATGCTTGATTGGGAATATGATTCTTGACTCTATCAACTTATTCAATTCCTTCCTCATGAGAGGTTCCATGTGTGGATTGACTGGCCTTTGTTTCTACCTAATGGGCTTAGTATTTGGATCCAACTCAATGGTGTGTTGAGCTAACTTGGGATTGAAACCTTTCAAATCTTCGTAGCTCCAAGCAAACACATCAGGGAACTCTTGACACAGCTATATGAACTCATACTTTTCTTGTTCAGTTGTCATCTTTCCAATTTGCAATGGTTTGTTCTCTTCCACCAAGATGGATACTGAATCTTCTCTCTTGACCTGAATGTTTGCTTTCTCTTTCCTAAACTGATCATTGGGATTGAAAATGGACTCCAAAGTGATAAGTCCCTTGGGTAGCTTGTTAGTTCTCAGCTGTACCACTTGGTCACCATACTGCTGCTCTAACTTTTCCTGATTTTTGGCTGAGAATTCAGCCTCTTCTTGCAAGAAATGGATGATTTCTGGTCATTTTCAAACACTTACCAACTTACATTGTTATCTGGCACTGAAGGCCTCACAATCACATGGATGTTTGGCTATACCTTGTCTTTTTGAATGCTCTCCACAACATCAAAGGCTGCCCCAACTGCTGCAAGCCTGTCAGCAGCTTGGTTCTCTTTCCTAGGAACTGATTTGATGCCAAAGCCCTCAAAATCTTCAATGAGGTCCCACACCCTATTCTTGTAGCACTTGAGTAGATCATTCTTGGCAGCATGCTGCCCTTTGACCTGATTTACAATCAATTCACTAGTCACCAAAGACTTGCAAGTTCTTTATTCCTCTCTTTATTTCCCAATGCATCCCTTGCATCAAGGCTTCATATTCAACAGTGTTATTGGAGCATGCAAACTGAAATCTAAAAGCTGAATAGTACTTTACTCCTTGAGGTGAAACCAGCATGGCTCCCCCTCCGGCACCTTGTCTACTCCTTGATCCATCAAAAAACAACTGCCATACCTCATTGTCATCCTTGTGGTCTGGCTTGGTGATGCTAGGAATGGGCTGATCTTTTTCATGTATGCAATAGACTCCTAGCTCAGATTCTTCTACTTCTTGATAAGGATCAAAAGCATGCACCTTGTTTGCCCATTCATCAAGAGTTAGATCCGGGATGCTTCCAACCTTGGTGTTAGCTTCATCAGTGCTTGGGTGATCTTCTTGATCAAATGCCAAACAGTTGGAATTGATCTGACTTGGAGTGTAGGGTTCAATGTGGAAATTTGCAATAGGTTCGACACTGATTGTAGCTTTGGTTCCATACCTCGTTTTGAACAGCATGTGTGACCAATCAGTAGACAAATATCCTCCAATCTTGGTTGTGAAATCTCTTGACAAACATAGGGCAAAGAGTGGTGGAAGGTCTATAACTGATACATCTTGTAAAACAACAACATTTGGACATGCATGCAAGGTAAGACTCAAGTTTCTAATCACCCCAACTGCGTTATTCTTGCTGTCCTATCCAACTGCACTACCCCTTTGGATATGGTTTCATATTTAAGTCCTAGCTGATCAACTATTTGTTTGGGCATCACTGAGCTACTTGCCCCGGAATCAATCATGCAATTGTGCACCAATTGGTTTCCAATGATTAATGAGACATAAAAGGGAGGGGGCTTCAACATTTTACCTTGTTGTCCTCCATGATTCCCTTCAGTCAAGGGGCAACATTTGTGAGCACCTTCTCTTGTATTTGGACTTGCTTGATTCAAAGTCACCATTCCTTCATGGCAGCTTGTAGCAAATCTCTCTGGCCTAGGATAGATAGGGATTCCCACATTGATATATTTACATTTGTCTTCTTCATCTGATCAATGATACTAAATGGTGATGAAGGATCTCTTTGCTGTCCCTTGGTTGGCATATTCATCCCTTGCATGTGGGCAGCAACAACTGGTATTTGAGTTGTTTTAGGAGCTGGTTTGGGTGCTCCTTGCATGTTTGGGACTACATTTTGTTTGCCAAAAGCTTGTGGAGTGGTGGAAGGTTGTGGATTACTTGGAGCCAATGGCTGTCCTTCACCCAAATTTCTCCTTTTTGACCTTGTGTTGGCTGCAACACTTTGAGAGGGTATTTGATTCATACCACAGAAATCTTCAGCCTGCCAATTGACAAGAGTAGTTTTGTTTGGAGATGTTCCTTGCTGAGGTGCTTCTTGCTGCTGATCTTCTTCGTGGCTGGATTCTTGCGACCCACCAATGGTTTGCACCATAAGAGCCTGATTTAATGCACCGTTAAAGCACATTGATTGGTTATGTGGCTGACCGCACGGAAACACCAATCATATTCTTGGGCCATGTTATTTTGCACCGGTACCAAAGCTCTGGATGTGGATGCAACATTGGGGTTATCAGGCTGAAATGGTCTGTTGGTAGGAGGCCTTGCTTGATTCTGATTTGTAGCTAGATTGGGTGGTCTTTGAGGCTGATATGGCTACCTGTTAGGCCGAGCTTGAGGCTGATAAGAAGGTCTAAAACTTTGGGCTTGCTTGCCTTTTGAGTGTAACCAGCTCATTACCTAGATTTTGTAATTGCTTCATGACTTCTTGAAGCTCATTTGGGGCACTTGGAGATGAAGTAGAAGCTTCATTTGAACTCTAATTTCTAGGGGTGGGAGAAGGAGCTGAATTAGGTGCTTGATTAGTGTTTGGGCTCTCTAAACTTGGAAACAATGGCATGGGAGGTCTAGGGGCTAGTTTTCCAGCTTGGATCAAACAATTTTCAGCCCTAATGGCAATGCTATAAGCCATAGGGATAGTTATGCCTCCCATGGATTGAATCAACATAGAAATATCAGAATTTAAGGCTTTAAGGTAATATAGAAAAGCACCTTCGCTCCTGGCCTTACTGCTATTGGAATCCTCTCCCAATTCCTTTGAAATCTGAAGTTGAAGTCGGTCAGCTGCTCATTGGGAGCTCTTTTGATAGTTGTCAGCTGCTCCAAAAGGGACAAGTTGTCTCCCTTTTCCCCAAACTGCTCGTGGAGGGCTATATATAGCTGGTTCCAATTTTGGATAGAACCTGAGGCAAGGCTCCTGAACCATTGTAAAGCTTTCCCCTTGAATGAGAATGCTAGCAATTTGACAGCAACTTGCATCTCATTGATTTCATGAATTGCACAAAGGTTGGCAATGTCTTTAACGTGATCACCAGGAGTAGTCTAGTTCTCTCCAAAGGTGAAGTATGGAATGTTCTTCATCTGCGCTGGGAGCATTGAGAGCAAGTGGGCTGCTGCCAGTGAAATTGACATACGGATTTGGTGGTTGCGCCATTCTGATTGGCCTAAGAACCCTTGTTGATTGGATGAAAGGCCTACCAGGTGGAGGTGTTGACAAGGTTCTATTAGGTGGAGACGGAGATCTTTGAGCTCTTCTTCCCCTTCTTTCTCTTCCTGGAGATAGGTGCAGATGAACAAACAATCCTTCCTCCCTAGTTCTTGACCTAGTCTGTATTCTTCTCATAAATTTGCCAGGCTTGGACTGCTGAAACCAGCAGATTATGCCTCTTTTGGAGTCACCAGATGTGTAATTTTAAAGCTCCTTCAAAGCTGGAACATGGAACAAGTGCACATCGATCTTGTTGCAATAAAAGTGAAGACCTCTAAGGTCCCACCGGCGTGTCAAAACTGTTAGTGTAAAATCACAAGCACCCCTGGATGTTGATCAGATTTCTAGGTTGATCATACTAGCATCCAGTGTGATTGCACAACATTGAATCCTTTCTCCAAGTGTGGGACTTGCAAAAATGAGAAAGGAATCTCCAGAGAAGGCTGGTTCCTATTCCTCTGTTCAGATGCACACGAAAAATGCAGAGGGTTTACTCAAAACCTAATCTAACTTGCCAAGGAGATAGGGTAAGAAGATGCATAAAAATAAACCTAAACTAACAAAGGTGATGCACCGAGGAATGAAGAACACCTATCTTGCCAATAAACACAAACCATTAAAATGTGATGCAAGATCATGCACAGATAACAAAATTTGCAGTGAAAGATTAGGAGGATGCAAATGAACATAGAGAGGGTTGAGAATCATCCACAAACATGCATTACTTGCTCCAAAGATTGATACAATACACTAAAAAATGCCAAGAGGCAAAGTTACATTACAGTTTTAAATGGGAGGTTTGAACTCCACAAATTCGCTTGCTAAAGAGAAGAAGGGAGGGGCAAAACAAGAATGTCCAACGCTTAGAAAGAAGCTCCTCCTTACAATTTATAGGAAGAATGAGAGAGGGAAGAGAGGAAATCCAAATCTACCCCAACCACTTCTAGGTTGCATTTAATCATCTCATTATGGTGGTAGGTGAGAACCCTAGCAAAAGCGTGAACTGTATTTTGCATTTAAGCTGGTTGTTGAAACGTCATTTCTGGCCATTATCACGTGCCAGAGGCATTTCTTGATTTTATCTCTCCAAACTAAACCAAAATTCAAGATTGACCCCGAAATCATGTAGAGAATTTCACTAGCTTTCCATTGATATAAAGAATGCGAAAATCCAAGCTCTGGATCGAAAGTTATGGCGATCTGAAGATTTAGGGCAAAAACAGGCCAAAAACAGTTCAGGCGGGAAAATATTTGAATTTTTCCCGCGCTCTGCCACTTGGATGACACGTGTCAGGCTCTGATTCATCCACGGGTTCATCCTCTGAAAATTCCTTTCGGGCCCTTAAACTTGGACACGTGGCACTATTTTATTGGTTCGGGCCTGAGGGGCACATTTTTACCTTACGCCAAACACTTAGCAACTTTTCAACCTTCTGACACGTGGCACGTTCTGATTCGTCCGCGGGCCTCCTTGTCTCTTTTCAGCCATTTCACCTTTTCACGTCCCGCACGTACTCTTTGTCCCGGCTGTCCCAGGATGAAAACCTCCGAACCGCCCGAAATGGACCTTCTTGCGGCAAACCGGCCGATTCGCGCCCCACGCGTACCTCGCGTACCTTTGTCCCAACTGTCCCAGACTGCCTGGGACAAATATCTCTGAACCGCCTGAAATGGACCGACTTGTGCCAAATGGCCGATCCACGTCCCCGCACGTACCTTTGTCCCAATCGTCCCGTGCCGGGACAAATATCTCTGAACCGCCCAAAATGGACCGACTTGCGCCAAACCGGCCGATCCGCGTCCCACGCGTACCTTTGTCCCAACTGTCCCAAACCGCGTGAAACAAAAGACTTAGGCAATTTTTCCCTCTTTCGGCTGATTCGGCTTTTCACGTCCCACATCTCGACGTCCCAACTGTCCCGCAGACTGCCTGGACTAGGACTTAGCCGATTTTCTTCATTTTTTCGG